>WSXT02066558.1:0-12459 GCA_011762715.2 Neuroterus valhalla | reverse complement strand
TCCAATGCAAAACAATACAAATATTCGCTGTCCCGGTCACAGCGCCATCACTCGGATTAGTTCATCCCCTCCAGATTTCCCGGACGCTAAGAAATCCAAAAAAGAGGGGGCGATGCATAGGGCTGCCGAAAACGGTCGCTTTTCTGTTGCCACTAAAAGGTACATATACGTGTGCAGTACATGAAAATCCCGAGCGTGGCGTGCTAACCGCATTTGTAGAAGAAACATGGCCGACATTTTAGTCGCATTTGAGGTTATGTATACGTCATTTCCACATCGGCGGCCATATTATTTGTACAATGCAGACGGCACGCCATGCTCGGGAAGTTTTGAGCTACACGTAAGTGTGAGTTTGTACACGTGTGTTTGTGTGAACTTCTCAAACTTCTAGCAATAGAAAAGTTCTCATTTTTAGTTCCACTAGTTTGATCTCCTTATGTCCATTCTCCATGATTGGGAATTTAAACTTGCATTGCGAAACCTGATGGCCATTTAGCGAACTAACCAACATGGCTGCCGCTAGCCTTGGCGTAACATTGTTTACAAGCGTGTTGCACTTGATTTACACGATACTAATTAATCATGTGCAAGAGTAATTAGTTAAAAAAGAAATGAGAAGTTAACAAAGATAATATGAAAGTATAAAAATGGGGACCTCACGGAACCATAGGAAAGGAAACGATACTCGCAAAGGCAGTGTGTGCTGTGTTGTCAATTGTAACTCCAAAAAAAAAAAATTAACACTAATTTAAGTTTCCACAAAGTATCAAAATTTGGTAGTGGTACTGTTACAGTGAAAAATATTGTTAGAGAAAGTATTTTTGTTGATAAACGTTCAAAGTGATTCAGAATAATATGCATGCTAAGGCCCTGCGGCAGCCATGTTTTGTTTTGATACAGCAGCGCCTCTTTGCCCGAGGTAGACGTTTTCTTTGCCATTATATATCATTATAATATAGCTATTAGGCAATTAATTAATGATAAATCAAATAAAATTGATTTATCATTCATTTCAAACCATTTGCAGTCATTCTGGGTGCATCCTAGCGATATGATAATTCCAGCAACTTAGTATTGATTTTCTAGATGAAAGATAATCTCTAATTATTTGCAATCGCATTCTAACACACCTGGACGGATTCGATAATTTGGAATCATAGTATTTAGTATCGCATCTATATGAATTCAAATTGATTTTGTATTGATTAAAAGATTCCAGCAATTCTCAGTGAATTTCAGCATATTCAAATCAACTTTTCTGATAATTTTGAAGAGATCCTAGCAATTCAGTATCGTATCTACTAACCTTAATTGATTTTTTATTCTAAATTATTTCTAATTAATTAATGAACTTCAGTAATACTGAGAAAGTTCTAGCAATAGTATTTGAATTACTGCAATTTAGTATCGATTTTAACAATTGAAATTAATTTCTCTGTTATTAATTCTTGCAATTCTGTGTACATTCTATCAATACAAAATGAATTCCGGCTAGTTGCTGTCGCGGCTATCAATAAAAATTGATTCATAATTATTCTCAATTGCATTCTAGCAATTCAGAATTCAGTCTGGCAATTGATGAAGTCCGGGAATTCAATATTGATTTTACATAATAAAATTCATTTCTAATAGATTACAGCGATAATGAACGATTTCGAGAAGTTCATCTTGGATTCCTGTAATTTAATTTCGCTTCTATATCAGCTAGAATCAATTTCTCGTCAATTTCAATATATTTTAGCAATGCTGAGAACAATTTTATAGATACAAATTGAATTCTGACAATTCTCAGAAGGTTCTAGAAATTGGAATTACATTGCAGCAATGCAGTATCGATCTTATTGGTTGAAATTAATTCCTCATTGAATCAAATTGAATTAAATAAGTTCAAAATGAATTGCTGTAAATAGAAATTGGGCCGTAGCAATTCTGAACAGCTTGCAGCAATTCAGTATCGATGCTTTCATTTAATATTGATTTTAATTTATTTCAAATTGAATCCCAGCAAAACCGAACCGAGTGACTTTGAATAAATCGGAATTCAATTCAATCAATATTAAAAGCGAATCCTAGCAATTTAAATTTCATTCAAGCAATTTCAATAGACGATTCTGAATTGATTCGAGTAAACCCGAATTGAATTATGACAATCCTTGGAGAATTCTAGAAATATAATTACATTATAGCAACGCAGTATCGATCTTATTGGTTAAAATTAATTCCTCATTGAATCCAATTGAATTGAATAAATTCAAAATGCATTGCTGTGAATAAAAATCGGACTGTAGCAATTATGAACATATAATTCAAATTGATTCCTAGCAAAAGCGAGTGACTTTGAATAAATCAGAATTGAATTCGATCAATTTGAAGTGAATCCTAGAAATTCAAATTCAATTCAAGCAATTTGAATAGACAATTCTGGATTGATCCGAGTAAACCCGAATTGAATTCTGACAATTCTCGGAGGATTATAGAAATTTGAATTACATTACAGCAATGCAGTATCGATCTTATGAGTTGAAATTGATCCCTCATTGAATCAAATTGAATAAGTTCAATTCAAAATGAATTGCTGTAGATAGAAATCGGACTGTAGCAAATCTGAAAATACAATTCAAATTGAATCCCAGCAAAACCGAGTGACTTTGAATAAATCGGAATTGAATTTGATCAATTAAAAGTGAATCATAGCAATTTAAATTTCATTCAAGCAATTCGAATAGACAATACTGAATTGATTCGAGTAAACCCGAATTGAATTATGACAATTTTTGGAAGGTTCTAGAAATTGGAATTACATTACAACAATGCAGAATCGATCTTATCGGTTAAAATTGATTCCATATTGAATCCAGTTGAATCAAATAAATTCAAAATGATATGCTTTAAATAGAAATTGGACTTGAGCAATTCTAAACAACTTGCAGCAATTGAGTATCGATACTATTATTAAATATTGATTTAAAATTAATTCAAAATGAATCCTAGCATAACCGAGTGACTTTGAGTAAATTAGAATTGAATTTAAAGTGAACAATTTAAAGTAAATCCTAGCAATTTGAATTGCATTCAAGCAATTTAAATAGATAATTCTGAATTGATTCAAGTAAACACAAAATGAATTCTGAAAATTTTTGGAGAATTCTAGAAATTGGAATTACATTATAGCAATCCAGTATCGATCTTATCAGTTAAAATTAATTCCTTTTTGAATCCAATTGAATTAGATAAATTCATAATGAATTGCTGCAAATTGAAATTGACTGTATCAATTCTGAACAACCTGCAGCAATTCAGTATCGATACTATTATTGAATAATAATTTGAAATAATTCAAATTGAATCCCAGCAAGACCGAGTGACTTTGAACAAATGAAAATTGAATTCGAACAATTCTCGGAGAATCCAAGAAATTTGAATTGCATATCAGCAATGCAATATCGATATTATCGATTAAAATGGATTCCTTATTGAACCCAATTGAATTAGATAAATTCAGAATTAATTGATAATACAAATTGAAATTGACTGTATAAATTCTGGAAACTTGCAGCAATTCAGTATCTATACTATTATCAAATATTAATTTTTAATTAATTCAAATTGAATCCCAGCAAAACCGAGTGACATTGAACAAATAAGAATTGGATTCGAACAATTCTCGGAGAATCCCAGAAATTTGAATTGCGTAACAGCAATTCAATATCGATCTTATCGATTAAAATGGATTCCTTATTGAACCCAATTGAAATAGATAAATTCAGAATGAATCGCAACAAATTGAAATTGACTGTATCAATTCTGAACAACTTGCAGCAATTCAGTATCGATACTATTATCAAATATTGATTTTTAAATAATTCAAATTGAATACTAGCAAAAACGAGTGACTTTGAATATATGAGAATTGAATTCGAACACTTTAAAGTGAATCCTAGAAATTTTGATTGCATTAAAGCAATTTTAATGGACCATTATGAATTGATTCAAGTAAATTCAAATTGAATTCCGACAATTTTTGGAGAATCTAGAAATTGGAATTACATTCCAGTATTGATTTTATCGGTTAAAAGTAATTCCTCATTAAGTTGAACGATTGAATTAGAGAAATTCAAAATGAATTGCTGCAAATAGAAATTGGACTGCAGCATTTCTGAACAACTTGCAGCAATTCAGTATCGATACTATTATTAAATATTTATTTTCAATTAATTCAAATTGAATTCTTGAATAACCGAGTGACTTTGAGTAAATGAGAATTGAATTTGAACAATTTAGAGTGAATCCTAGCAATTTACATTGCATTAAAGCAATTTAAATAGAAAATTCTGAATTGATTCGAGTAAACCCGAATTCAAAATTGACAATTCTAATTCAAGTGCTTCCTAGGAGTTCATTATCAATACCATCGATCAAAATTGATACCAAATTCAAACCAATTGAATTCAAGGAGTTAAAAATGAATCCTAGCAATTTGAGTAAAACTTGGAAAATTCCAGTTGAATTTTATTGTATTCTAGCAATTTCAAACACCAATGCTTTCAATTTAACATTCTCGACTGTAGGTTGTTAAAAATTATGGCCATTTTTAAAAATAAAAACAGTAATCATTTTCAGAGCTCCAGAAGTAATTTTATAAAAATTTGTGATTCCTCTTAATTTAAGAAACACTTAACTGTCATGAATATGGAAAAGCTTTGAATCTTTTCAAAAACATTTTCTTTTTAGACCCTACTCTTGATTAGAAATAATTTATCACATCCTTAAGTCTTTTCCTATTTTATAAAAGCTTAAAGCGGCACTAATTAAGTTCTTCATTACATGTAGTACACATTATAAATAGTACAAGACTTCATCAAGGAAAGCGTAGTCTAATCATTAATCGCCGCCATGCCTCCGTTTTATATTGTCAGACAATATGAAAAATTAACATCGAATATAATTGCACTGCACTTTCTCCGAAGACTCAGACTTTGTACTATAATAGGAAAGATTTAATGTCATATACGAATAGTAAGTCACGAACATGCATGTCGATTGTATGCAAAATTTAAATCACCATCCTCTGAAGATGAGAACATTAGAAAAGAGGTTCCTCAATTTCAGAAAGTTAAATAATTGAATTATTAAATTCATCATTGCAAAATATAACATTAATAATAAAGTATAATAAATAAATTATGGCCACGAAAAAAATGTCATTATTTTCCGGAAAGGACTAATGATCGAATTCTGATTTGTAAAAGACAATCCTTAATCCAGTTTACAATCATAAAAAGTTTAGTAACTTGGGACAAATAAAAATTTACTTCTGTAATAAAACTCAGTGTAAATAATATTTTTATTTGCTCAAATGCGATGTATTTAAAATAGATAAATGTTTACGAGATTTACATGAAAAGAATTTGTATTTGTCCTAAATAAATCCGAATGAATCTTCACTTGAAACATAATATTAAAAAAAATTATTCATAATATAAAATTGGTTTAATGGGTAATTCTCAAAGGTATCTCCAAGTGAAAATAAAGATTATCAACTCTGACGTGAAATTATGCTTCCTGTGCAAAATTTTTTCATTTTTATGACAATAATTTCCTGTTATTATACGTAGTGCATATCTGCATTCAAAATTTTCTCTCTCTTTTCCAGAGATGACTTCGATACAGCTATTTTACATAATCTTATGCAGACGACGAACTTTGGTTATCCAATCATAAATTCAAAATAATGAGAAACCGGCATAAAAGATAATCGGAAGAGTAATCAGGGAAAATTCAGTTTTCTTTAAGTGAGAGACATTTCTAATTGAAATTCGAAAAATAAAATTTAATATTCAATTATATATATTGAAATTTTACGCGATTCAAAATTTTATCACGTTATTCATAGTAAATAAAATTTTTATTGAACTAATTTTACTGCCTGGAGAATTTCTACAAAGTTTGATATGATTTACATGCAATATTTGAGTACTACAAGGAAATCAAGAACTTATAAATTAACACCTCCTTGTTTAAATAATGTGCTATGAAAAAATGGTGCAACTGTTGTTTGCATATTTTCTAAAAAATTTCATGCTTCTTGCAAAAACTATCAAACTCCCCATTTTGTTATCTTCCTAATTCTAATTTACATCCAGATTATTATTTGCAGTTACATTTTAATGAAAAAATACCTCGTTTCCTTTAATAATATTATTAAAATGTATTTTAAATATCTTTGTTTGCATTATTCATTTTGCCACAAAATGTTATATAACCTGAATAAAATAAACGCAATAGGAAATTCTCTTTGAGTGAGATTAAATCATAAAATACCGAAATATTCGATAATGCATAAGTCTATTTTCATGTAAAAATAATACAAATCGATTCAATGTATTTATTCTTGTCCTATTTGCGATGAATTATGACTATTCAATATTTGAGAAGTTATTAAAAGGGAGCGAATCGTCAACTTCGTGAAATATAATTAAAAATTAAACACAACCACTTCAAAGAGGAAACTCAGCACTGTAACCCAATTATTGCTTGAAAGGTCTTCAAACTTTGAGCATTCACGTTTTTTTCCCAAGTGATCGGAAACCTTGTAATTATAGATCAAAAAGTACTTTCACAAAATTTGTAGTCCAATAAAGGAACTTACATTACCAATTAAATAAATTAAAACTTTAATCAGCTTTGCAAATCTGCTATGGTCAGCACATAATACTATTGAGATAAAAAAGGCATGGGATTTTTCAAAACGCACACGATCGGCATTCTGTTACGTGGCTAATAAAAAATTTTTAAGGAATAGAATAATCACGACCTTTGTCACTCATTAGGAATATCGATTAAAGATCGATCGATTACACAGGTCTGCAAGGTTTTGTTGTAGAAAAGTTAGGGGTCTTTTCCGAATTAATTTTTTTCGTAGAATCCGAATCCGAACTCAGAATATGTCCATCACGTCAGGATTTTGAGATATTTTAGGTTATATACTCGGACAATGGGGTCTTTCGATACTTTTGAGGTTATGTACAGGGCGCGCGGAATTTTCGGGTCTTGTTTCAAAACGTCGTCATTGAGTTAATATCTTTGGTACTACTCTTGTTCTTCAAAATAAGTTGTTGTTTAACAGTCAACGGCGATTTTGTTTCACAAACATACCGACATTTTCAGTTTCGACATTCATTTGAACAACCGTATGAGTATTCACTTTGACTCTTTGAAGGATACCATTTTGCACTCACCTTGGTAATGAAGATGTCGATTTCTCATACGGTTGTTCAGATGAATGTCGAAACTGAAAATGGTTGTATCTATGTGAAAAAAAATCGCTAGTGACTGTTCAGTAGCTTATCTTCAAGGGAAAGGTAGTACTAAATGAAGGACTTTTGAAACAAGACCAAAAAGATTTTGCGCGACCAGTACATAACCTCAAAAGTGACCATGACCAATTTTCTGAGTATATAACCTCAAATATCCTAAAATCCTGACGTGATGGCCGTATTCGTATTCTACGGAAAAAATTACTTCGAAAAAGACCTCTCGTTTTCCAACAACAAATACAACCCCATTATTTGCAGACCTGTGTTATCGTTGTAAATAACTAACACCAGATTGAAAAAGTGTGATCAGTCCTGTTTAGAACGTCTGTATGGTGTTCCTTGCCAGTCAATCTGAGAACAGAAGTTTTTATTATTATTTTCTAAGTTGTAAAATTAAGAAAGCTCTATAGTATCACTGTGAAAGAAAATCGAAAAACTTAATTCTTTGATATAATTGAGTTGACTATTACGATCCACAAAATTCAGAATCTTATGAATGTTTATATAAATTTAACAGATTGAATCCTAGGAGCGTTTCTAGAATTTTGTTAATAAGAATCTCAGCTTGAAAATTAAAATTCAACCCGAGCTTTCAAAAACCAGAGTACTCGACGACTTCAAATGTTGATTTATATCAAAGTTATATAAAATGTACGTTATATAAATTATATGACTTGCAAGTCATAATTCAGACTTAATTATTCAGAAGGAAAATATATATGATGCACGAAGTCAATTTAAAAAACAATTGGACTTGCTTGCAGTATATTAGTCCAAGCGGTGCTCTAAACATATTGAAAACTAACTCAAAAATTTAGGATGGGTTGCCAGTTTGAAAAAATATATATACATAGAAAAAATGATGCCAAATTTTTTTTTAAATGCTGTACAGTCTTCAGCATTTAGGATCTTCAGTTTTTCTTGCTCCATTTCTTTAAAGGATTCGCCACTCTTTTAAAATTCACAATAAAATTGAAGAAATATTCTTTTAAAACTTTTTTCACAATTTGGCACAATTTTTATCGAACAAAAAAATTCGAAAAAATGTTCGGCACGCATCCCAAATTTTTTATAGAGTCAAAAGAAGTATTCATACCATATTTCATGCTTTTGTATCTATTTGAGCAAAGTTTCCCTAGTACCACTTGGGCTATAAGCAAGACCTGTTCCTATAAATCAAAAAGTTGAGTTTCTATGCTTTTATTTGCGGAAGAAGCTTTCAGATGCAACTTTGTTGTACCTGATCGATCGATATAACAGATCTGACGACGAAACGAGTTATTAATAATAATTTTATTATAATAATAATTTCATTCTCATTTAGGAGACTTTGTACAAAGACAGTGGTGAATACGCAATGTGCAAGCAAGTCAAAGGAGCATCGATATACGAACTCATTTTGAATGTTTCTTTTCAACGAGAACAAAGTCGTATCATTTTCACGAAAGAATTTTCTATTAAGCATACTGGCCGTTTCATTATGATTAAAAACTACGATGTAATTACTGATCTAATTAAGGTACTGTACTGAAGTATATGCACTAGACTTTAATTGAGCATTCAGTCTTTTGCATATACGGTCCACATAGACTACATGTAGGATCTGTTAATACTATTAAGATTAAAACGATGATATATATTATGGTGGGATCTCGAATTAATTCTGAAAGAATTTAACGGTACTTACAACTTAAAAATTTATGTATATGTCTACAATCATGTATTATAGACACAATGATTCAATTCAATAAAAATTTAAGAAACCAGTATTCTTGAATTATTCCCCTGGAACATCCTGAATTTTTGAATAAATAAATAAATCAATTATTGTATATTTATGCTATCGATGTTTCAAAATACTCGTTATGCTTGTATTGAAATAATTAGGGCTCACATAACGCTTCTATTTTGCAACAACGACAGCACCCATTTATTCGTAACATATGAAATTTACTCATTTACATAAAATAAAGAGACTTTCCTTATTAAATAACAGATTACACTTCAGACTGCGAAAAGGTGCGAAATATCTCTAAAATCTGAATCGCGAAAAACATTACCTTTTTTACACTGAAACTTATTTACCTAATTTTACATTTCATAGCAGTATGAAAAAATTGCTTGAATTTTCAAGGTAAATAGCAACCCCTTCGCAGCCAGCAAATAACTTCAATCAGACTCAGTAGCCAAGAAATCGAGTTACGTCTATCACCCATTTTAAATGGAAGCAATCAAAAGATCAGGTGAGCTCAACTTTCTTATCCCCTGACTCCAGCAGAATGTAATCGATAATTCAATATTTCTCATCGATACCCTACTGCAGCTGATGATAACAAAAAATATAATATACAATTAAATTATCAATATTTGTTGGATACGTCGTTTTGCATCCACGATGCGCGATTTGTGTCATGGCAAATGATTGGCAGAATCATTCCTCTCGAAGTGACGCTAAACATTTCTTGAGCTGTTCAGCGTGGGCCTGTTGAATGAATTCATTGCATATAATCAAATCTTTATGTAAACAAAAGTGTTAGAAATGAAAACGAATTATTTCTTACCTTCGCATGTTTGATTTCCAATTCGGTGAGCTCTATGAGATTCTTTTTAAATGCAGCTACCCTTCTGGTCTTGAAGTCCGTTAATTCTGCAGAAAAGAGTACAGAAATATTATTCTTACTTGTAATTTCTCTAAAATACTTCTCAGGGGTCGTCCATAAACCACGTAGCCGATTTTTGGGAAAAGGGGGGGGGGGGTCAATTTTCGTCACGCTGTAATTACCATTAATAAAACTTGTAATTTAGAAATTACAGGGTGGCGATACGGCGGACAATTTCAAATTCCCGGTCATTTCCTGGTTTTTCACGGTCAAGTTTTTCAATTTTCCCGGTCAACTAGAAATAACATTCATATTTGTCGCAAAACGCTGAAATTTATTTTTATTCAAATCTAAACATCCTTTAACACAAAAGATCAAACATTGCAAAATAAATCGATTCTAAAAAGAATACTCTAATTTTCAACAGAAAAAATAACATTTTTTTACAAAAATTGGAACACTTAAACTTATAATTAAAAAAATGAATTTACGAGAACTAAGAAAACAACAGAATTCCAATAAAATAGTTCATTTTTCAACCAATGTGATGAATTTTCAAATAACATGAATCTTCAACCAGAACACTTAAATTTCAAAACAAGAAGATGAATTTTCGACTGAAAAGATAATTATTTAACTGCAGCACTTCAATTTCCAACCACGAACCATTTTCTAAGATAAAATATAAAGTTTCAACAAAATAGTCGAATTTAAAAGTCAAAAAATAATTATTTTCAACCAAAAATGAAACAGTAACATTTTTAGTTCAAGCCCCCAATTTTAGAACAAGCATAAGTGCTTTATACTCAAAAAAGAATCTTTAACTGAAGGAGTTGAGTTTTCAAACAGAGAAATTAACTTTCACTGAAAAGATGATTCGTCAACGAAAATTGTATTACTCCAATTTTAAATTGATAAAATGGATGTTTAACTAAAAAAATATTTTTTTAACTGAGACTATGAAGTTTTCAATTGGAATAAGTTAAATTTTCAGCTAAAAAAAAACTACTTGTAACACAAAAAACTAATTTTCAACAAAAAAAAAAAAACTTTTGTAACAAAATATTACCCTTTCACAAAAAATGATGAAGAACCAAATGAAATTGTAAATGTTGAACTGAAGTAGTTGAATTTTAAACCAGAAACAGTAAGACGAATTTTCAACTGAAATGAGGAATAGTGACATTTTTGTCTTGAAAAATTAATTTTAAACCAAACATAAGAGTTTTTAACTAGATGAATGTTCGACTAAAATGAAAAATGTTTGACTGCATAACTTGAATTGTTAACCGTAAAAAAGAATTTTTGAAGAAGAATATTAACTTCCGAAGAAAACGATAATTTTCTTCAAAAAAATCGATTTTTCAACAAAACATGTGAAGTTTCAACGAAATGATGGAATGTTCAATCCATGAAAACAAATTTTCATCCGAATACTTCAATTTTGAACCATAAAAGATCATTTTCCACTAAGGATGAAACAGTTAAATTTCCTGTTAGAGAAATTAATTTTGAACCAAGCTAATGAATTTTCAGGTATAATAATAAATCTTCAAATTTATAGATGAGTTTTAATCAAAAAGATGAATTTTCAACCATAAAGATTAATTTTCTACAAAAAAGGCAAACTTTCCACGAAGTAGATGAATTCTCAAAGATATTTTCAAAATCAAAAATCAATGTTCAACTAAATACTTGAAATTCCACCATGAAAGATGAATTAATTTTTAACAAAGAAGTTACAATTTCAACCAGAGGTGAATTTTGAATCGAAATAATGCAACTCCAACAAGAAAATTTGATTTTCAACAAACAAGTTTGATTTCAAACAAATATTTGATTTTTTACTGAAACAGGATTAATTCGCAATGGACAATGTAAAGAAGCTTTTTATCATATTTCAGAAATATTTGTTCTTCAGAATACTATTTCAACTCTAAAAACTGCTTGAAGTACTTTTTTTTATCTAAAATTAGGAACAGGGTACTTTAAAATTTTTACAAATTTTGAATTGAAGGAACGCTTTTCAAAAATTCCTCTCTTCTGAATGAGAATTACAATTATTTTAACAAGTCCCGATTCCATGTTCCATTTTGTTTCTTGGTTGGCAACTTAATAAAGATTTATTATTATCATTATCATTATTATTATTATTATTATTATTATTATTATTATGAAAATATTGATAAAACTCTGCATCATGATTGGGTTTTTTGGTGTTCCTCAGTCCCTTCCCTCCTCGTTTTTTTATTATTATTATTATCATTATTATTATTATGAAAAGAATTCACTCTTCAAGTGAAATTTTACCTCTTCACTGAAACTCCCTGTTCTAAAATAAAAACTATAATTATTTTCTGAAATTCCCTATTATCAATTCAATTATCAAATTTGAGTCAGCTAAAAAAATTTCACAGAGCAACAAAGGGTACCCCCCGTTAACAATAGTGAAATGCCCCCCTCAGAGAATCCCAAAATGAACTTGAGCTATCTTTTTCACACTATTTAAGAGGTAGTTTGGCCATATGAGTAGCCACCATTTC
>WSXT02066547.1:0-12459 GCA_011762715.2 Neuroterus valhalla | reverse complement strand
TATTCACTCCAATTAGAATTAATTGGCGATTCACTCCAAGTGTAGTGTAAAAAATTCACTCCACAATATTTAGAGAGTAGTTTTGTTACGCTGATTCAGCTAGGTTCTAGCTAGAACTACTAGCCAGGCACAAACGAAAACAGATTTTCATCGCTGGACTATATTCGTCTAGACTGATTCTTTTACAAGAATTAAATTAAATTTATTTCGAACAAGTTAATAAATAACATTTCACTGTTTGAATATATATCGATAGATATTTCTGATAGATGGAGTAACATTTTCTTCCTAGATATAAGGCACATATTGCAAATTATTCATGACACAACTATAAAAAAAATTATTTTTAATCAAGAAGAAAAAACAATTTCCAATAAAAAATTTGAATTTCTAACTGGAAGAAATTATTCAACAACCAAATAGTTCAATTTCTAGCTAAGAATGGTAATATTTCTACTAAAAGAGATAAAAGTAAAAAATATATTTCAACAGAAAAGATGAAGTTTCAACCAAGACAAATTTTCCAGTCGAGATGAACAAATATTTTGACCTAACTGTTGTTAGCTTTTTAATAAACAACGAAGAGTTACCTACAAAACCGATTAATATTATTCCAAAAATATGAGTTCCCAACCGAAAATATTATTATCAAGGAAGATGATTCTATTTAAGAAACTCGGCAAATCTTTTACAAATGATTTTTTCAAAAGGATTTTTCTGCCACGCAGAAAAAAAATTTGACCCAAATTGTTGAATTTCATACAATTGAAATTTCCACTGAAGCAGGAAAAAAATGTTAAGTAAACTGTCGAATTTTCAACAACTAAAAACGATTGAATTTCTACTTAAAGACATTGTTTACAACAAAACAGTGGAACTTTCGACCCGAAAATATTCATTCTTAACATAAGGGCTAGGTTTCAAACAAATTATAGAATTCTCACCAAAAAAATAACTTCTTTATGAATCAGCCGAATTTTCAAGGCGATGGAATAAATTATCAACATGAAAGGTCCTTTTGGACAAACAATTGAATTATCTACAATAATAGCTGAATTTTCAACAAAGGAGTTAAATTTTCAAAAAAAAAAAAATTCTTACAAACCACTTAAATTTTGTTCCCCATAATCTGAATTTTTAATATTAGGGGTTTTCTTTAGAGCAAACAATTATATTATGTGCGATGATACTCGAATTATTCACAAAAAAAAAGAAATTTTCTCATCAAGAAAGAAATATGTTTACTCAAATTGAGGAATTTCCAACCAAAAAGATGAATTATGAACAAAATATAAATTTTGGAATAGAAAATACGATTCTTTAACAGATCAATCAAATTTTTAACCATGGAGGACGACTTTCTAACTAATTTATTTGAGAATTCATCTTGAAAAAATGAAATTTCTAATGAAACAAAGGACGCTTCAACCCGAAAAGATGAATTTTCAAAAACAGTTAAACATCTAACCTAAAAAGATAAACTTTCAACAAATGGTGGATTTTCGACAAAAAAAAATTTACACAACCCAGTTGAATTTACTAGACCAAAAAATTATTCTTAACATTCAGGGTTTTTTTTCAAGCAAATAGTTGGATTCTCTACAATGATAGTCTAATTTTTGAAGCAAAAAATTTGTTTAGTCAAGATAAAAAAACAGACTACTACTAAACTGCGGAAGTCCCAACCAAAGAACCTGATTTTTAACTTTTTAACAAAATTTTTGACTTGGAAACTAAGAAGAAGGAAATTCTCACCAAAAACGAAGAATCCCTTAGCTAAAAAGACGAATTCTCGACAAAAAAGGCAAATTTTTGAACCAAAAATATTGATTTGCAGGAAAATTCGAATGCATTCGAGAAATCATTTTTTTTGCGAAATGGGTAAATCTTCAAGCCTGAAAAATAAATTTCCAACAATAAAGCTCAACTTAAACGAAGTTAATAAAAAATCCCTCAAAATTCCCAACTCTACAAACCAGTTTGATTTCGGAACCAGAAATATGGATTTTCAACGAAAAAATCGGACTTCTAACCGGAAAAGATGACTATCAACAAAGTGTTGAATTTTGAGCACAAAAAAAATTAATTCCTACAAAAATAGAAGAAATCCAAAGCCAAAAGGTGAGTTTTCGACAAAACTGATGAAGTGTCAATGCGTTATTGATCTACAAAAATAACTCAATTTTCAACCAAAAAGGATAAAGTTTCAACAAAATTTGAGTCACAGAGGAGAGAATATCTTAGTAGGGCCTGGAAGGGTCCTGATTCAAATTTACTAGTATCCACAGTAGGGTGGTTCAAAAATGTACTAGAAAAATTTTTTCTGAATTTTTATGCAAAACGCCTGGAAATTTGTTCGAATCTACAAAAAAATAAACGCATTTTTTTTTGATAAAAAATAATATTCAGAGGTAGTGCAAGCACCATGAAGTTTACCACTTATTTCCCATAGGAAAAAAAGACGTTTTTGTCAATTTTATCCAGAATTCTCAATATTAAGTGAATCGAGTTCGAAATTCACCATTTCTCTTCACAATTAGTCACAGAATGCGAAAAAATGGAAAAAATAAATTTTTCGAGTTTTTGCGCTAATTATGATTTTTTCCGGTGTTTTAGACGCAGATTCTTTCAAATACATGAAATACTACTTTATACTGAAAATTAGATATTTATTTAACTTTTTAAAACAATTTATTATTGTTTTTAGCAACTTCTTCTTAGAAAAGGGTTAGAAAGTCAAGGGTTTTTCTGAATTTATCAATTTATTTTAACGTTTTAGTTGAGACAATTTGGTATTAATTATATCCATATTCTCTTAGAATAATGCTACAAAGTAGCGGTTTTTTCTGAAATTTTCAAATTTTTGTCCACATTTCACCTAAAGTAAGTAATTTTTTTATTTGATTTAGCAAGAACAAATGGTCAAACAAATGGTAAATGTTTATAGCTATCTTCTTCTAAAATAATACTACATAGTTGCGGTTTTTTCTAACATTTTTAACTTTTTGCCCGCTTTTCACTTAAGGTGAGTTGACATTTAATTTGATTAAACAAAAATCTTTGTTCAAACAAATTATTATTGTTTATGGCTATCTCCTCTTAGATTAGTGCTAAAAAGTTGCGGTTTTTTCTGAAATTTTTAACTTTGCTTCACCTTTTTAGCTGTGAACAAATAATAAATAAACATTAGTGATAATTATATTTTGAATAGTATTGTATTGCTTCGAGTAAATTTTTTTTGTTTCTTTCCCAATGTTGACAAAAATTAATTAAATCAAGAAAGCTGAATTCATTCAGTGAAATTTGAATTTCGAATTTTCTCATAAAATTATGGATCTTCAACGCAAAAATTGAGTTTCTAAGAAAGTAGTTCAACTTTCAACCAAAGAGTTCAATTTTCGACCTAAAAATGTAAATTTTCAATCAAAAATATAATGGTTGATTTTTCCAAGAAAAAATGTATCTCAAATAAAAAACCATCTAATATAATCAACAATTGAATCAATTCAGTCTACTTCAATCTAATTGAATTTCTTCCAAATTCCATTCACTGCAAAGTTGAATATTTTAGAAACACCCACAAATTTCTAGCACTTATCTAAGAGAAAATGGTTGAAAACAATAATAAATCGTTTAAATAAGCATGTTTGTCAACTCGCATTAATTATTACCTCACTAAGTGAAAAGTGGACAAAAAACTTAAGAATTTAGAGGAAAACGCAACTTTTTAGCACTATTCTAAGAAAAAATAGTATGAACAATAATAATTTGTTTAAACAATTATTTTTGTTGAAATAAATTAAATATCAACTCACTTCAAGTGAAAAGTGGGCAAAATGTTAAAAATTTTAGAAAAAACCGCAACTATGCAGTAATAATCTAAAAGAAGATAGCTTTAAAGATTTATGATTTGTTAAAACAATTATTTTTGCTAAATAAAATAAAATAATTTCTTACTTTAAGTGAAAAGTGGATAAAAAGTTGACAATTTCAGAAAAAACCGCAACTTTGTAGCATTATTTAAACAGAATTTTGTTATATTCAATAAAAAATGGCGTAAACAATTATTTTTGTTAACTTTAATTGATTATTACCTCGCTTCAACTGGAACGTTGAGAATGAGTTGAAAAATTCAGAAAAAACATTGAGTTTTTAACCCTTTTCTAAAAGGAAGTTGCTGAAAACAATAATAAATTGTATTAACAATTCAAATAAACATCTAATTATCAGTATGCAATAGTATTTCATGTATTCAAAACAATGAACGTTAAAAAAACCGCAAAAAAAATCATAATCAGCGCCAAAAACTCGAAAAACCCATTTTTATACTTAAAGGGTTTTTGTTGGGGCCCTATAAAACAGACTAATGGGGGTGATATTTGAGAAGTAATATTTTATTCATATTTTGTGACTGGTTGCGAAGAGAAACGGTGAATTTCGAACTCGATTCACCTAATATTGAGAATTCTGAATAAAATTTACAAAAACGTCTTTTTTTCTTATGGGAAATACGTGTTAATCTTCGTTGGGCCTCGCGCCACCTCCTAATGTTATTAAAAAAAAATACGTTCATGTTTTTGTGAATTCGAACAATTTTCCGGGCGTTTCGCATAAAATTAAAAAAAAATTTTAGACCACCCTAATTTACAGTCATCCTTTCAAGTTCCTAGCGACTGCCCCAATTCAAATGGGAACAAATGGGGCAATTTTTCACATCTTATTATATTCATTGTACCCATTTCTAGCTATTTGAAACATAGAGGTGGTGAATCAGTGAAAATTCTTGCTGAGCTGATTCAGTGACACGTTTCTTACTGATTCAAATTTAGAGAGCAGTGAAGAAATAAATCTTTAATTGTTGGACTTCGAAGCTAATGAATGGTTCAAATATAGCTTTCATCTTTACGATGAAATTGATCGACGCATTCGTGTGATAAATGTGGATGAGTCTGTTTTATTTGGGTGACACTAAATTATTACTGTAGGATGCTTCCCTCGTGTCATTCCCTATCTATTTTCATCCCGAAGGAACTACTCAGATCTGAATACAAATTCTCTCAGATTTGTGTCCCTCGATAAGTGTATCAAAATATATTCCTCAGATACTCAACATGTTTATCAGATATTAGAATTCAAATAATGAATCAGAGATTTCAACTAGAAAAATAAATTTTCAACGAATTGGTTCAACTTTCAACCAAGTTACTGAATTCGGACGATACAGTTCAATCCTCAAATAAAACAGGATTATTTTAAACCAAGCAGTTGAAATTTGAGCAAAAATGATCAAATTCTTAACAAACGAGATGAATTTGCAAACCAAAAAGATGAATTTCCAATCATAAATGATTTTTCAGTCAACAAAGAAACAAAGTCTTCAACATATGTCGGAATTTTCAAGCCATAAAGACGAGTCTTCTAGAAAACAGTTGAGTTTTCGAATAAAAAAAAAAAAAAAATTTTTTCTAACAAAATGGATGGGTTAAAAAAAACGGTTGAATTTCCAACAAACGAATAAGGTTTTCAAACAGAAAAGATGTATTCTTAAGCAAAAAGTTGCATTTGTAGCCAATAAAGATGAATTTTTTAACTAAATAGAATAATTTCTGTGAAGAGACTTGAATTTTCAAGCGATGTTATCAGGGTGGCGAGGTCATTTCCCGGTTTTTCCTGGTCAAGTTTTTCAATTTTTCCGGTCAACTAAAAGTAACATTTGTCAAAAAACGCAAACATCCATTTCAAATCGTTACGCTCATTCTAAGCATCCTTTCACAAAACAGAACAAGAATTGCAAAATAAATTAATTTTGAAATAAATACTCAAATTTTACACGAAAAGATATCATTTTTTACAAAAGTTGGAACAGTTAAAATTACAATATAAAAAATCATTTTCCGATAACAAACAAAAATGGATTTCTAACAAAACAGTTCATTTTTCAACCAAAGTGATGAATTTTCAAATAACATCATGAATCTTCAACTGGGACAGTTTAAATTGCAAACCAAGAAGATAAATATTCAAACAAGGAGATTAATTGATAAATAGAAAGACTAATCTTCTACCAAAAATACAATGTTTTAACAAAATAGTTCAATTTTGAAATGAAAAAATAACTGTTTCCAACCGAAAATGGAGCAATAACATTTTTAGATCGGAAACACAATTTATACTAGAAAGACGAGCTCTTACCCGAAATTATGAACCATTCACTAGAATAGTTAAGATTTTGACAAAAAAATAATTTTCAACCAAAAAATACAATTTCCGACAAAACGGTTGAATTTTGAACTATAGATAGAGATAATAATTTTCAACCAAAAATAGAATAGTAGCATTTTTGGCTTAAAAATTAATTTTGAACCAAACATAAGAGTTTTCAACCAGATGAATTTTCGACTGATATGAAAAATATTCAACTGTTTAAATTGGATTGTCAACCGTAAAGAAGCATTTTTGGACAAGAAAAATAACTTAAGAAAAAAAAGATATTTCCGTACCAAAAAATCCATTTTTTCAACAAAATAATTGGATTTTCAATTCAAACAAGAAAAGTAACTTTCGGAGAAAAAGATAATTTTATATCAAAAATCAAATTTTCAATAAAATACGTAAATTTTCAATGAACTAATTCATCAACCCATAAAGACAAATTTTCATCCAAATAGTTGAATTTCGAACTAGAAAGATCATTTTCCTCTAAGGATGAAACAGTTAAATTTCCAGTTAGAGAAATTAATTTTCAACTCAACTGATGAATTCTAAGGTAAAATAATGAATCTTCGAATGGAATAAATGTATTTTATGCGAAAAAGGTGAACTAACAACCATAAAGATTGATTTTCTACAAAAGAGGCGAATAATCCACAAAGGAAACAAATTCTCAAAGAAATAGTTTAATTTTTAAATTAGAAAATCATAAGGGTTAGGTTGTAAAGCAGCTGTGAGCTGTACCTCGCCGTTTAGGTTTTTTTGGATCCGTTTTATATATTTTTTATACATTTGGTTCCTTGGTTGGCAACTCAATCAAGATTTATTATTATTATTATGTTCAACTAAGTACTTGAATCTTCAATAAAGATAGAGGAATTGACTTTTAACAAAGTAGTTACATTTTCAATCAGAGGTGGATTTTCAATTTAAACAGTGCACCTTCAACCAAAAAATTCAATTTTCAGGAAACAAGTTTAAATTTTAAACGAGCAGTTGATACAAATTATTTGAAAAGTTCCCGTTACATGTAAAAGATTCCCTGTTCCGAATGAAATTATGTGTCTTTACTGAAACTCCCTGCCCTAAAATAAAAACTATATATATCTTCCTGAAATTCCCTGTTCCAAGTTAGATAAATGATGAGAAAGCAAATACAACGTGATGAATAAATTTTTTTTATTGAGAAAATAATTTTTTCTATATGTTTGGGCTATCATCACTTTAATTATCAAACTCGAGTCAGCTAAAAAAATTCCCATAGAGCAACATAAAATCAAGTAATTTCCTGGTTTTTAAATCGAATTCCCGGTCATTTCCCGAGTTTTTCCCGGTCAATGAAATCCCCAATCCAAGAAATTTTTGTGATCATGGAAGGAACAAAAATTTCGAGCAAATAAATTTTTTCTGATTATTGTGTTGGTGACAGTCTTATATTGCTGGAGGTTTATATCCGTAGCAGTAATTCTAGTATCAGGCAAGTAGAATGTCATTTCCTCATTTCAGAGACCAGTCTGCAGGAAAATGGTGCCCTCCTCAGTTTACAACAAAAACCAATTATAAATCTTATGGTGGAACCAAACGAGTTACGCTTACTCCGGAAGTGATTTTGCACGGTATAATATTTAAAATAAAGTTGAGCCCTACTTTCTTCCGTCGTGGCGTAATAATTTCAAGATTTTTTCCCTCCAGTCAAAAGTCTTCTGTAAAAGAATTTTTTCTTCCTCATTAACTCGAATAAGATCAAAGTTTAAAATATACGTTGACATGTTTGTTAATGCTGGAGCTTCGTAAAGAATGTCATTTCAATACTTTAATACTTGCAATATTTCGGGAAATAGATTATTCCTTTGTGTTTGGACTGAATTTTTTTTTTAGTGGATGAATTGTTAAATTCTCATCATAATGAAAGGGTGTTGGTTTTATGTGAAAATTTACTTTCGCGAAATTTATGAAATCTCCACGTTTTCAGACCTCCTGATTCCGAAGAACTAGTTTTTACGTTGGTGTCTGTCTGTCTGTCGTTGTCGTCGTCGTTTGTATACACGATAACTTTCGAAAGAATGGTCGGATTCGATTGTGCTTTGGCGCACATTTTTATAACTGGAAAAGAAAGGATGTGTTCGTTAACCAGCTATTTTGGACGAAAAATCAAGAAGGGGGAGCATTTTGAACATTTTTTTGGACTTTTTTTTCTAAGGCTTAGAAACCGTAAGTACGGTTTCTTGTAGTAGGTGAAAATGAAACAATTTATCCTCATGACTTTTTTTGATAGAAACGAAGTTTCCAAAGCTATGGTATTTTCAAAATTCAAAAATATAAAAGAAAATGAGAATTTTTAGCCAAATAACGCAAGATTGAAAAGAAAGTCAGGGAGAAAAAATATTTCTTCTTGGGAGCCCTACAAGATGGTGAATACAATTTTTTGGATTTTCTCAAAAAATTCAAGATTCCCATTTTTATCGCACAAAAAATAATGAAAAAAAAAAATAATCTGTGAACTCGACAACTTTCGAAAGAATGATAAAATTTGATTGTGCTTTGGCATCCATTTTTAGGGAACAAAAAGACAGGTCAAGTTCGTTAACCAGTTATTTTGGATGAAAAAGCAAGGAGGGGAAGCATTTTGAGAATTTTTACGGACTTTTTTCAAGAGTCAAAAATTGTAAGTACAATTTCTTGTAGTAGGTGAAAAGTGAAATAATTTATCATCGTGATTTTTTTGATAAAAACAAAATTGTCAGAGTTGCGTCATTTTCAAAATTCGAAAATATAAACGAAAATGAGAATTTTTAACTTAATAACGCAAGATTGAAAAGGAAGTCAAGAAGAAAAAATGTATATTTTTGAGAGCCCTAAGAGATCGTGAATACAACTTTTTGAATTTTCTCAAAAAATTGAAAATTCCTAAAGTTCAAAAAAAGAACTTAACTTGTGAACCAAAAAAAGATCTACAAATTTGGTAAAATTAACTTTTTGGTAGGAAAAGTAGTTTTTGCTTCATGTATAAAAAACCATAAAATGAATTCATTTCAATCAGGAAAAATAACTATAAAAATGAAATAATAAAATTTTTGAAAAATTGACTGAGGCTAACACTGAAGATTGATAGAGAACAGTTATTCACCTCAGAAGAATATCTGTGAATTTGTTATAATTTTTCCCCATTGGACGCGTAGTTTTTGTTTCAATCGTAAAAAATCAAATAAAAAATTACAAAATTGAATTTCTAGAAAAATCACACAACATGTGAAAAAATAAGGCAACGAAACTGCTCCACCGTTTTGGACAAACTTTGATCGAGTGCGCAGCACGAGACACGCGATGAGGATGTATTCGTTGAAGTTGAGATTACCATCGAGCGCGAAGCGCGAGATCCAAAAGACGCGTGCCCTAGGTGCGCTCAAACTTGCGAGCGAAGCGCACGATGAGAGTGTACCGGCGCAATGGGCAGATTTTTTTTCGTTGCAATATCATATTTTTCGTGGTCATGAGAAAGGTCAATTATCTATTTTCTTATTTTTATTTCCAATAAAACTAAATTATTTGGTTTGTAATTGACTGGTTCTTGTTTGGTCAGTTATGTAGAAATTTCTAACAGATTCCTGCAGGAGACTAATGCCCTCCTCAGTGTGCAACTTAACCAATAATGATTCGTTTACAATAATGACTGAATGTAGGAGCCTCTTCTATAAGCCTCATAGTGATGAAAAATCATGGTTTCAAAATCGCAACTGATCCTAACATGAAATAATTTGTGACAAGATTTTCTAATTTTTCACTCAAATGTTCCTAATATCAACCAAATTATATATTCTGATACATTACAAAATTCAAATCAAATAATATATCAGAGTAGAGGTGTCCAACGCGTGAGCAACGGTGTAAATAACTGTCACTCGTTCATCCCCTCTTAGTCCGGGCGCTGGAGAGGGGTTGCCGTATGCACTTCTATATCCGGTCGGATCAAAACTCGTCATTTTTTTTGTTATTAACAATTTAGCTGTTCAAATCGATATATCTTATCGTCTGCAACATTTAGAGAATTTTGGATCAACAGGATTGATTGTGAATTTCATTACGAATATTTTCCAATATTTTACTTCGAAAAAATCTTGATTCGAACAAAAGTTACGGGCAAATGAGTGCAAAAATGTTGTAAAGACGCGCTGTCTTCGCAATCATTCGATCATAATGTGGCTTGTACGATTGATATTGAGACTAATGATAGCTCATTTTGAAGAACATATCCGTAGCTTTAATTTGAGTCCTTGGCGACCTGTTTTGAAGTTCTAGGAACAATTTTACAGCCGTCCAAACGTGATATTTTCACCGTTATTTACACCGATGCTCACGCGTTGGACACCTCTGCTCTGATACATAATTTGATTTGAATTTCGTAAAGTATCAGAATATATAAGTTGATTGATTTCTGAAACATTTGAGTAAAGAATTAAAAAATCTTTTGTCATAAATTATTTCATGTTAGGATCAGCTGCGATTTTGAAACCATGATTTTTCATAACTATGAGGCCTATAGAAAAGACTACACTCAGTTTCGATCGTCATTTTAGACAAACATTTTTTTCGTTCCGGACACCTGTAAATGAAGTGTAAACGAGTTAAGTCAGGAAATTATATATGAATGAATTTCTGCCCAAACTTCCCGAACTATAATAACCCATAGTTTAAGAGGTTACACCAAAATAGGATCGGATGAGGAAATTTCCTCATCCGATCCTATTTTGGTGTGATCGTTTTACCATCGGAAAGCACGTTTCACAGATTGAAAATTGCCAATTATTGATGTTGAGTGTGTGCTCAACGTGTGTCGAAACTTAAACTACCGGAAGCAATGCTTCCTCGTACATTTGGCTCTCGATTGGATGTTTGGTTAAGTGGACCAACGAAAATTGGTACAATCCGACGGAACCATGTCGTAGATTACGGCTTATTGTTCACAGATTTCTACAATTTATTCCCCAAACTACATTTACCTCTTCTTGAAACACTAAAATATCATTATTTCTAGTCCATGAAGTTTTCAATGAAAATTTTAATTTCGGCGTTAATTTCCGGAAGTTCCGGTGTAGCCTGTGTGACAGTTAATAGGAGGATTCGCCCTGTGGAAGGTTCAGTCGTCCGATTCAGGGATAATATTTATTTTAGTGAGATACAAGTAAGCCTGGAGGTACGCCAACTCAAAGCCGCGCCTCGGTATTATGAAAAACATATAAATCTGTCGTTTCCACATTATACGATGCAGGGTGACATCGCGATTAAAAAAAAAAGCCGCCACACTATTAAAAAGAAAAAATGTGCGGTGTGCACACTTACTTTTGACCCAAAAATATTTCTACTTTGAATGAAGAGTATTTATTTTACACAATTTCTATGCTAGGTTTTACCCATTAACGATCATTTTTTTGTTAGATAATAAAATTTTTTGTCAGAAATTATTAACGCGATTTCATTATGGAACTTTTTGAAATTGAAACTTTTCCAATTTTAAGTGTTGAATTTTGAAATGTTTCGAATACAATTTGAAAATATGAGGAATTCTAGATGGGAAACACACGAGTTGTTAAAGATTTTAGGTAGATGAGAAATACTCGTAGTATGCGCGCTAAATCAGTCAAAGTTCCTAATTGATTAGGAACCTAATTTTTAGGTTTCAATACTTGAAATATGACTATGCATTGCCGAACGCTGCTTAACTTCAGTGATCGGACGGGAACTGATTTTTTGAGCGTGGCATGGCTGACATTGAATTGTTTCAAGAAATCTTAACAATCTTTAAGGAAACTTAAGTTTTTTTACAGATAGATTTATACTGAATTTCAGGTGTATAGATAGTTGGATATGTTACGGAAAGTATTTCATTCTTGAGATTTCTGACCAAAAAGGCACATCTACAGTAGTTGAATATCGTTATTACTGAAAAACCAGCTTTTGTACATGCACTTGTTTATAAAAATTGCAGAAATAATTCTGCCCCACAATTTTTTATTTTTTTCAATTTTCGCAAGCCTGACCTGAGAGGCCATCGATAAACTTTACCAACTCACCAATTTGAAGGAATTCAACTTCCTGCAAAAAATCAATCTTGTTCGTTGAAATAGAACTTTTTCAGGTGAAAAGTCAACTACTTGGTTAAATTATTAATTTTTCAAATTTTCACAAGCCTGACCTTGGAAGCTATCCATAAACTTTACCAATTCACCAATTTGAAGGAATTCAGCTTCTTGC
>WSXT02066536.1:0-12459 GCA_011762715.2 Neuroterus valhalla | reverse complement strand
ATAATCTTTTACAGTTAGATAAGATTTTGAATTTCATATCATGTAAGTATTATTACTATAAAACATGAATTGGGAAAAACTTTGATCACATCTGTTAGGAGAGAAAAAATGTAATTTATAGGCAAAATATTTTTACTTATTACTTATTTCAAATAAAGATGTTTATTATGATAAATCATTTTTTTATGGACCTCCTCCATATACAGGATGTCCCGGTATTCAAAATACATTTTTGTATTTTTGGATTATAGAAGAAAAATGGAGTCGAAAATAGAAACAAAGTTTTTCTGTAAATTTGATAATTATCAAGTTATTAACAGTTGAGACTAACCAGTTAGAAGCACGCGTTAGATAGTCGAGAGTGTGGGCTTAAACAAGTTCAGTTCGTATTTTTTCCTATTCGTTTACTTTTGCAGTAGGCTGCAAAAGACTGGTGCTGTTTCTCACCTTAGGAATATACAAAAATTGGAAAATATCTTTTTCCACAAAGTTCGATTATGTTGAAGTACAAAAGGAGTAAAGATATTTGACTTCTCTACAATTATCCTTAATTTGTTCGAATTCTCTAGAAATCTATGAAATTCTCTTGACCTCTGCAAGAGCTTCGTGAATACTGTTGAATTTTTCAGAAACCCCGTCTTTTTCATAAAGTTTTCCAAAAGTCTGTGGGATTCCCGTGAACTCTTGTGGAAACATGTAGAAATCTATGAGTTCCCTTCAATTCTTGTAGAAATTTATAAAAATCTGTGAAATCCTCCTGGATATTTGATGGATTCTCGAGATGTCTGTAAAACACTCCTGAATTCCTCTAGAATTCTCTCGAATCCTGTAGAAGGCTCGTAAAGACTATAGGATTCTGCAGATGTCGATTTTATTCTGGAGGCTATTTCGGGAATCTGTAGAATTATCCTGAATTCGTTGAAAATTCTCTTGGTATCCGTAGAAGTTTCGTGGATACTGCTCTATTCTGTAGAAGTCTTTTCAATTCTGGAAGAGTCTTGTGAATAATATAGAATCATGTCAAAGTCCTTCTAATTGTGGAAAATTCTCTTGAAATCTATGGGATTCTCTCAATGCAGCAGAAGGCTAAAGAATACTTTTCAATTTTGTGGACTTCTCACCAATTCTAGAGGATCATTTCGAAATCTGTAGAATACTTGTGAAATCTGTAGAAGACTTTCAAATACTGTAGATTTTCGTACAAGTCTCTTTGATTTCGTAGAAATGTCCTGGATTCTGGAGAATCGTTCAAAAACTCTGTGGGATTATTTTCAATCTAATTATGGGGAAATTCTTTAGAGTTATTCTTTTTTCCTGGGAATTATAAAAGTACACATTGAATAATGTTGAACTTGGAGTATTCTCAATTCTCTTAATTCGTCTTTTAACTTTACAAACTATCTAATTATTTCCAAAATAGGGAAGTCATGTCGACTTCAAATGAACTCGAAATATCCTGAGTTAATTCCACAGAATGCAAAAGAATCCTACGGAGGTTTTTCAAAGAGCTGCAATTGAGTTCAAAACTGTTCAATTAAATTTCGCGACAGTCACAAGCATTCTATTTTAGTCAAGAAACTGTAGTGTATTTGTCGCGGGGAATAAAAGATGACCCAAATATTACAAGAAGAGGCTTTATTACAGTAATCATATGTTACGGTGTACAACTGGCAATGGCTCGCCAAAGACTGACTCACAAGGGTACCCGACGCCGACGATCGTGGCAAACGCGGCTGGCGCCGCGCATGCGTATTCACGTACATCACAGAAACTATTACGGAATTCAAGAGATTTCGGACAGAATTCGAGAGAACTTGACAAAATTCAAGAGACTCCTAAAGAGGAGGGGCACCCGACGCCGACGATCGTGCGTACTCGCTTACATCACACTCTTTCGGGAATAATTTGCGTGTTTCCTGAGCTCAATTTGAGTTTCATTCTCTCTGAGCGGCGAAGCTCAACTGGTTGAGCCTACGCGGCACGCTTGGCACGGACACACTTTTTAATCTGAGCAACGTCGTGGGAAAGAACGTCAACCTGCTTGCCAGGAGTTGGTGACACAATCAACTCATTGCATCTAATGTAACATTTGTATCCCTATCTTCCCCGACTGCATTTTCGCTAAGTTCAATAGGTTCTATACCGGAAGTTTTAAGTTGGTCGGTGTGTCTTTTCCAAGTTTTTCCTTCAGGCGTTTTTATCGTAATCGTTACTGGCCCTAATTTTTCCACGACTTCGGGAAGTTGCCATTTATTCGAGTCCGCATAATCTCGCGCAATTACAAGATCCTGGTTCGCAAATTTGATTTCACGATTTCCCCGGAAATTACGCTTTTGATTTTCTTGACATTTGTCTACTTTCTCTCCCACCACTAAGCGCAAAAGATCCCATCTGGTTCGGAATTTCCTGCCACATTGCAATTCCGCAGGAGAAACGCCTGTCGTACAATGGGGAAAAGAACGATAATGGAACAAGTATTGAACTACAGCCTCACGCTTATCATAACGATCCCTTAGACGTTCAAATTTTTCTTTGAATGTTTTAGCGGCATTTTCGGCCGCTCCGTTCGTTGCTGGGTGGTATGGAGGAATTTTATTGTGCCTAATACCGTTTTGCACCGAAAATTCGTGGAATAATTGCGATGTAAAAGTTGGGTCGTAATATTTCTCATTTTTCTTACATCGATCCACTTCAAAAATGCATCTACAATTATTATGTACATGTCCCCTTCCAAAGGGCCTAAAAAATCTGCGTGAATTCTATGATTGGGTCCATCTGGCCTATTCCATGTTCACAAAACCGATCTAGGTGGATTTAGGCGCCTCGAGCTTCCTACAGTTTTCAAGAGATTTCCACAAATTTCAGGAGCATTCTTCGAAATCAAAGAAACTTGTACGGAATCCTCCAGTTTTCTGGAGAATGTTTCCGGAGAATTTGAGCGAATTTCAGCGATTCCTAAATAAGAAGAATTTTCTGGAAAAAGAAAGTACAAATTTAACAAAAAATTGGACAATCTTATAGTATTCACACCTTCCTATAGGATTGGGAGGTATTCCACAGATTGAAAAAAAAATTCGCCAAGAACTGAAGGAATTTCGACAAGTGCCCAAGATGATTCTGCGGGTTTCAAGGAATTTTCTAGAATGACAGATAATTTTACATATTTCTGGAGATTCCTTCAAGATCCTTCAGAATCCTGGAGACTCTATATAATGTGGCAAAATTCTAATAATTACAAAGAAAGTTTATAGGGACTTGAGAGAATCCTGTAGAATTTAAGACAATTCTACAAAATTCAATACACTGACGCGGAAGTCAAGAGAATTTTGAAGGTTTCAATAGAATTCCACGAAAATCAAAGAGAATTCTCAACATTTTGGCTAATTATCAAGAATAGGAGAGACATTCTTCATGACTTTAAAGAATTCACGGGTCCTCTACAAGATTCCAGAGAATCTCAGAAGTATTTATATGAATTTTAAATATTTCTAGTGAATTGTACAAGAGTACAAGGGAATACCACAGATTTTAGGAAAATTCTCTTGAACCAGAGAGACTCCTACAGAATTGAACAGCATTCATGAGTGTATTGCAGAATTCAAGAGAATTCCACAGATTTTAGAAAAATTCCAAAGAAATTCAAGAGAATTTCAAAGATTTATGGAAAATTCTCTCAAACTAAAAACCAACTTACAGAATTGAACAGGACTTACGAGCCTTCCGCAGAGATCAAGAGAATTGTTTTCAAGGAAATATTCTAGGATTAGGGATACATTCTTCATGATACTTTCTTCATTCACGCGTCGTCTACAAAATTTAAGAGATTTACACATAATCCTTAAGAATTCAAAATGTTCATACAAATTTTTAGAAAATTTACCAGTTCGACCCTGCTCAGTGTACATCACGTCCTTCAAATCTGTTGATTTATATGGTGGTGGAGGTACATCCAATTTTTCTTGACCGCCATGAAATTTAATTACGCTGAAAAGCTTTAAATCTAATTCCAGTGAAAGAATCCTTTTGTTCGGATTTCGAAACTGAGGATTCGATTCTTTCAATGTTTCTGCATTAATTTTTAAAATCTGCAAAATCGTAATAAACGAAAAATATTTGCAAAGTTAAAAATTCTAGGAAACATCAAAATTAAAGATACAAAAATAATGCTCACATTTCTAAGCTAAATTTTCACAGCATATCCTTTTTCCTTGTCACCCTAGATCCACAAAGCCTTCACCTCTCTGAAAATTCCAATACCAGTCACTTAAGAGTACTGAATACAAATTATAACTTTAATATCAAATTCCCCCATTTCATCGTTAGAGCCAAGGAAAAACATTTTTATTCTAAATACTTTTCACTTAAAATAAAGTGTTAGGAGTCTCCGCTCAAAATTTCATATTCTCATCGATTAAGCAATTACTTGAAACTAAAATCCGAAAATTCCTATAATTAAGACTTTCTCATGTGACATTTTACACTCTTCAGAAAAAGAAATGGAATTTTTGAAAGAACCCCCTTAGAAAAATGTCTTCCCAAAAATGGCGAATGTATAATACCTTTTTTTCATTGAAGATTGCCGTAATAAATACGAAAAGATTGCTGAAAAGTAGGACAAAAAATCTTGTGTGAAAAGTCGCGTTCGAAGTTATTTTTTTTGTGGCTAGATTGCCGAAGAAGATAAGGAGATGTTAAGGGTTTTTAGATCGAGTAGGAAGGGCAGTAAGTGAAAGATAGCAAATACATCACTGAAACTCTATATTACTCAAAAAAATGCAAATAATTCCTATCAACCGAATGCATGAGTACGCTAGGCTCGAATACGTGTCTTGCGTCCAGCGTCTCTCTCCTCACCCGTCCCCTCTGCGCACGCACTCGCCCTCTCTTATTCGAGACTTGCCTCAAATTCGGAGAAAAACGATAAAAGTTTTTTCGTGTTTCCCACATCCTCTCACCTTAAGGCTTCGACTCAATAACAATATAATTTAAATGACCATTGCTCACAAAATATTAGTCTTATACTAATCGCTGGATTTTAATCTCTTAGGTATAATCTCAGGGTAAAAACTATCTAATTATAGTTAACCTTCTTAACAATGCGTCCGCTCCGAGTTGTGACAACGTTTTCTTCTTTCTTTGGCTTATTATACTCTACCGAGCCATTCTTGTCAAGAGACAATTTTTTTGCCTTATCACGTACAAAATTTGCTTCTTCTGCATCATCGTAGTTGAATTCCATAGGATAAATACGCTGTAAAGGACGCTTTAGCAAACCATCTTTAGTTTTCAATAATGCAACACGAGCTACGCCGTCGCGCCCGTGGAACAAATTTTCAATTTTTGCTAAAGGCCAATCAATGCGCTTTCTATCATCGTTTCCAATCAAAACAATGTCACCGATCTGAATTTGGCGATTCTCATCCGCATTACTTTTTAAAATTAACTGACCTAAATACTCTGCGAAAACGTTGTCTCAAGTGATACATTATTTCCTGTTTACGTTTGTAACTAGAGTTCAAATCAATTTTATTGACTATATCCGGATCATGATTTTCGAATTCTTTATTTCCACGCAAAAACATCATAGGTGTCAATGGTATTAGATCTCCGCCGCGTCGGATACATAAGTCAATGGGCGTGAGTTTATCGTATTCTCGCAGTCGCAGAGAACTGTATACATCTCTTCGTAAGTGATGTAACTTTTTCCTAATACTTTCCGCAAAATACTCTTGACTAGACCGACTAATCTCTCCCACCAACCTCCCCACCATGGTGCCAAAGGAGGATTGAAATGCCATGTAACTCTCTGTTCTGCACTATATTTTGAAATCGCATTCCAGTTAACCTTTTTAACGCATTTTCCTCTCCTACAGAATTAGTCCCATTGTCACAATAAATATCAGACGGACGTCCGCGGCGATCAATAAAGCGGTGCAGCGCCATCAACAACGTCTTTGTTGAAAGGGACGTTACTAATTCTAAGTGTACTGCTCGGTACACTGCACCTGTAAACAGACAGATCCAGACCTTTCGTTCATCACGCAAAATTAGCGGTCCAGCCAAATTGACTCCTACTACTTCGAAGGTAGCACAATCTTTTACGCGATTGAGCGGCAAAGCTGGTGGATCTGCCTGCATTGGCTTTGCTGAATAACGTTTACAAACCATGCACGCTAAAATAACTCTTCTTACTGTTTGCGCATTGAGAAAATCCAATATTTTTTTCTTATTCGACACATCACTGACTGTGCACCTGCGTGATTCATATTTTCATGCTCTTCTTGTATAATCAAATCCATAGCTTTGCGGTTATTATCCAATAAAATGGGATACAAGAATGGGAATTAATCATTTCGTTCACTTATTTTAGTTTTTAGTCTTAATAAACCGTCAGTGTGTACAAAAATCTGTAATTTTCTCAATTTTGGATCATTTATTGGTACAAGCATCATTTTTCGCAAACAACTTGAGAACTTTTGTTCTACGCTGAACATTTCTCTATACGAAATATATTTTTTCTTCTCACACATTCCTTGTTTGTCATAAAATTCTTGAATCTAAGCATAATAGTATAGAATCTTATAAGCTTTTGATAAGAGGAGAATTTCTTTATAATTCAAAAATCAATTACACCTACTAACAATGTGATTTGAGCTGACCTTTTTATCTCCTTGTTTATCTCGTTCTCAACAACATCGCGTAACCACTCCGGCCCCTCCCACCAACGCGATTCTAACAACTGCTTAGCTTGGCATCCGCGCGATGGTAGATCAGCTGGATTCTATGGGCCCAGTACGTATTGCCAGGTCCAGGAAGTTGACGAACGACCTATTTCGCGTACTCGGTCCCACACAAATGTACCCCATTGATTGTCGCGATTCAACCACGCTAAGACTGTTGTCGAGTCTGACCAGCAGTAGACGGGGACATCCGTGTAATTCAGGGTGTTTACACTTTCGGCAGTTTGCCAGCTTGCGATTGACGAGGCCAAAAGTTCAAGTCGAGGTATCGTCGCTTTTTTTTGGTGCGACTCGCACTTTCGCGGCGAGTAACCGGAGCACAACTTGACCTTCGTCGTCTACGCGTAGAAATGTAACTGCTGCGTATGCTGTCTGACTCGCGTCCGAAAATGTGTGCAATGATAACAAGCCGTGTCCGAGTTTTCTTGGAATTTCTATTTCATTCAAATACTTTAATTGTTTATACCATAGCAAATATTCTTTTTTCGTGTCATCTTCCACGGGGATATCCCAATCGATATTTAGTTCATATAATTTTCTCAATATTAATTCCGGTGTTAATGTCACCGGAGCCGTGAAACCGATTGGATCCAAAATTTTATGCATTGCTGAAAGAATTTTACGTTTTGTTACCTCGCCGACGCATTCCTCTAGCAATGCTGGGTTAATCGTCAAAGTATCTTTAGCTTTAATAAATAAAATACCAAGTACTTGAGTGATCTCTTTTTCAGCTCCGTCGTCCGTGAACTCCGACCCTCGTAACTCGAATCCACCTTTTGCTATCGTTTCTTTAGCTTCTGCAATATAAGAATTCAATTCTTCTGAACTGCGAACACTAGTGACGCAATTGTCGACGTAAAATTATTTTTTAAATTTAGTAATGGTTTCTTCAGACCACAAATCTCGAAAAGCTTCCTTTACTGTGTGCAAAAAATGAAATTCTAGGACCGCTCCCAACAAAAAGGGACTGCCCGTGAGACCGAAAACTACGCGCTTGTGTCGAAAAACTGTGCGTCTGCTATTAAAAACTACAAAAAAGGTAAATAATTTTGATCTTTCGGATTGATTTCGATTTGCAAAAAAGCCTTGCGAATATCTGCGATCACACCTATTTCATCTTCACGAAATCTTAATAATTAATCCGGAATTGATTCAATCATATTGGGCCCTTTTTCTAAACATTGATTCAAAGGAGGACGTCCATCTTCACTAGCTGACGCGTCGAAAACGGGGCGGACGGGAGTGCTGCTGTTTGTTTTGATAACTGGGCGTTGAGGTAAACAATGAGAGAAATCAGCAAGCTGGTACTATTTCGATAATGCCTTGCTTGAGCCACTCCTCAGAAACTTGATCATATTTCTTATATAATCATTTTTTAAAAGTTTTTTAACAGTGCTATTTATCCTACTCTTGCAAAGCTCTAAATTGTTTTAGGCGGAGCGTGATCCTCGATCCAAGGCAAATCGACACTGTAGCTCTCGTTATTATAAGAGATAGTTTTGACAAAACTTTCTGTGATTCTTTTTTCTCTCAAATTTTCTTTGCTTTCTCCATTCGGATCTTTGATTCCTAAAACATCTAAACTCCATAAATACGATACTTTTGCCATGTTTTCAAACATCGATAAAACATTCAGAATACAGTCTTTCCTCTCGCTTCCGGGAACTTTACCTATAATAACCCAGTCTAAGCTTGACTCAAATGCATCAATACCATTGTGCAAATCATATTTGCGCCCAGTAAAAAGTTTACCGGCGACATCAGCGCCTATCAAAACATCGATCGAATATCGAATATATATACACTTCATACCTTTCTGTTCCCCTGAAAACAGCGCGCTCGCCGTCGCTGATGGCTCCTTCGATTTGCTGTCCCTCGGCTCTTCTTTCTTCGCTGCAACGGCTGGTACGGTGAAATGGTTGATGGCCATGTTGATCCGCTCTTCATTCGTAACTTCCACCTTCAGGAATTCTAGGAGTTTCGTCAGCCTATCTGACACCGGAGAGTCGCCGGCTGTTGCATTGTTTTCGCTGCTCGTCGTCGAACTCAGCGGTGAGCGTTGCCATGTCCGGAGAATTTCTTCCGGCAGCGATAACTCGACGAGCGGGTACAGCATCGTTGCGCAATTATTGGTTTTCATGCCGAGCGTATCCAGAGCTCGTATGTGAGCTGACAATTTGTTGTAGATCACTGATACATCTAAATGCTGTTCCTTCTCCTGAGTAGTATTTTGAATTGTCAAACTTAGCAACTCTCTCGTTTAATATTCTATCAGTAAATCATCACGGCCGTAACGACTTCTGAGTCTCTCGAATGCCGGATCGTAGTTTTCAGCTGTGATGGGAAAACCATGAACGATATTGAACGCTTTGGAATCTGGCTGCATCACACCTTTCAAATACTCCAATTTGTCTTTCTTCGAAAGATTAACATCTTCGTGGTATTTTTGAAAATGCGACCAAAACTGCAGCTATTTGTCAACACCGCCCGGTAGTTTTGGTATATCGGGTGTCGGTCGTTTGTACGGTTTTCCAACACGTGGCGCGTTTTGACCCGCATTCACTTCAAGATTTGCAGCACAGTTCATACCAGGGTTGAAATTAGAACTTTTTCCTCTATTTTTCAAGCTTTGAATAAAGCTGGAAAGCCGAAGTTTCATGGCTCTTAAATTTACTTGGTAAAAATTGACTTATTTTGATGGAAATTTTTTCATTTTGTGCTAGAAAATGGATCTTCTTGGTAATTCGGGAAACAAATTTATCTTTTGCGATTGAATTTGGAACTTTTTCTCTATTTTTCAAGCTTTGAATAAAGCTGAAAAGCCGGAGTTCCATGGCTATTTAATTTACTTGGTAAAAATTGATTTATTTTGATGGAAATTTTTTTATTTTGTGCTAGAAAATGAATCTTCTTGGTATTTCTCGAAACAAATTTTCCTTCGCGGTTGAAATCAGAACTTTTTCCCCTATTTTTCGAACTTTAAATGAAGCTGAAAAGCCGAAGTTCCATGACTATTTAATTTATTTGGTAATAATTGATTTATTCTGATGGAAATTTTTTTATTTGGTGCTAGAAAATGAATCGTCTTGGTATTTCGGGAAAAAAATTCATCCTTTGCGGTTAAAATGAGAAGTTCCTCCTTTATTTTCAAGCTATGAATTAAGCTCAACTGTTTCGTTAGAGATTCAACTATTTCGTACTTTAGCATTTATGTAGGAATTTTCTGAATGTTTTCTTTCCCTTAAAATCGTAGTGTCCTCTGTCGTTTTCGGGGTTCGTTTCTCTTTTGTGTCAGTCTGCGAGAGGACATCATGAGAAACAGATGTTATTCTCTGCAAGCATTTGATCTTCTAGTATTTGTGGAAATATATGTTTTTAATATTTGTTCAAAAAAAGACAATTCTCAATATAAGAGAAGGTCTTAGCGCCGAAGTTCCATGGATATTGGAAGATAAGTACCCTATTTTGGCCCTTTCAAGATCCCTCGGAATTTTATTCAATGTCATATCATGAAGTGCGAAGGAGATGCTCTTATGTTTATTCTTATAGCGTCTGCACTCGCACTCACGCTTTCCTATGACTGGTATGAGAAGGTCCTTACTGTATATTTGTGTGTGTGGCAGTCGAATAGTCCAACCAGTTTAATAGCCAAATAAATGTTCGTTCGTCTGCTCAGCGTTGTGTAGATAAATTGGTACCTGCTTCTGGCTCATGGACGTGTTGTAGGCAGAGACAGTCAGCCAGCTAGCATAGCTACCCTTCAATGGTCTTTCAAGCTGGAGCGTTTTAGTCGACTACTATCGGTTTCAAAAGTCCTGACCTCTCTACAAAAATCTGAATAACTCGATGACGAGGAATCGCTAAAGAACAAAACAAACTTCATTGTAAAGGTCATTTTATTGGGCACAATTTTCCCATTCATGGTTTTTTACATATTGATTACATATGGAGTGAGGATAACGTGAAGGTACAAAAACACGGTCGAAAACGTTACTTTCAGAATAGTCAACTTTGACTTGTTCTGGTTTGCTGAAAAATTGATAAAAAGGAATGAAAAAAAATCAGACGGCTACCTTGACATTTCGTCTTACTGTAAATATCATTAGAATTTTGAAATATTAATTAATTAAGCTTACAGAGTTGATCATAGAGGAAGTTGCGATCTCAGCTCCAAATTGTGATAGAATACTCTGATAAAGTTCAAAATATTTATTAAAATTTTAACAATAAAATGAAAAAAGAAATAAAGTTTCAGAACATAAAAGTTTCTCTGAACATAAAAGGAGTTATTAGGATCAGTGTCAGCCCAAGATAAACATCAGGATCGGCACGTTTTACAAGCTACCAGATGCCTGGTAACTTGTGGAAAATGAAAAAAAGAGCAAAGGCGTAGGCAAGGGATTTACATTCGAAGGTACAAATTTTACTTTTAGAATTCAGAATTCGATTCAAGAAACAGAGGAAACTTCTAGAGATAGAAAAAAATATCAATCAAGAAGAATGATAACATAAGATCAAACAGATAACCTCTGGTTTCAGGTATTTGCAAAGTTGAAGAATATCTCTGAACCATAACTCATACTTTAATTATTCCAATAAAATGAGTAAATTTTTTTGCAATTGCGGTTATTCGAAGGTTTTCTAAAATTTTAATGTATATATTTCATTGGCATTTTCAAAATTCGAAAATATAAACAAAAATGAGAATTTTCAGTTAAACAACGGAAGATATGAAAAAAAAGTAAAGAAGGAAAAATGTTTATTTTTAACAGCCCTACAAGATGGACTTCACAACTTTTTGAATTTTCTCAAAAAATTGAAAATTCCCATTTTAAACGCACAAAAAATAATGGAAAATAATCTGTGAACTCGAAAACTTTTGAGAGAATAATCATATTCGATTGCGCTTTGGCATCCATTTTAAGGGACCGAAAATACAAGTCGAGTTCGGTAACCAGCTGTTTTGGATCAAAAATAAAAGAGGAGGAACATTTTGAAAAATTTTTGGAACTTTTTTTTCAAAGACTCAAAAATTTGAAGCACGGTTTTTTGTAGTATGTAAAAAGAGAAACACTTCATAGTAATGATTTTTTTTTGAAAAAAACAAAATTGTCAGAGTTGTGGCATTTTCAAAATTCAAAAATATAAACGAAAATGAGAATTTTTAGCCAAACAACGCAAGATATGAAAAAAAGTACTAAGAAAAAAAATGATTCTTTTTGAGAACCCTCCAGGATGATCTTTGCAACTTTCCGAGTTGTCTCAAAAGATCGAAAATTTAAATTGTAGTCAAGTAGTTTTTGCTTCATTCATAAAAAAGCATAATAAAATTGAAAAAAATTAACTTTTGGACAATTGACACAAGATTAGGAAGAAAAAAAACAGACGTAAGTTCTTGAACAAGAAAATATATTTAGATGTGTTATCAACTTCTTTACTAGGATATGTATTTTTCATTAAAATCAGGGAAAATAGCTATAAAAATGGAACAATAAAATTTCTGAGAAAATGACTGAAGCTAACACAGAAGATTGATAGAGAAAAGTTATTCACCCGAAAAATATCTGTAAATTTGTTATAATTTTTCGCATTGGGCGCGTCGTTTTTGTTTCAATCGTAAAAAATTAAATTAAAAAGTAAGAAATCAAATTTCTAGAATAAATACACAACATATGAAAAAAATTTTCCACCATTTTGGCCAAACTTTTATCGAGCCCGC
>WSXT02066525.1:0-20265 GCA_011762715.2 Neuroterus valhalla | reverse complement strand
ATTGTATTTTCTCAATACATGAAAATTCATTATTTCGGTTGAAAATCAATTTCATCAACTGAAAATTCAACTGCTCCATTTTTAGTAGAAAATTGATCTTCTCTATTTCAAATATCGACAATTCGGTGAAAATTTGTCTGTTTGAATTGAGAATTCAATTATTTCGCCAAAACTTCACACATTTTGTAGAAAAATCGTTTTTTTTTTTTTTGTAGAAAATTACCTCTTTCTTTGGAAGCTAATATTCTCCTTGAAAAATTTTTCATTACGATTACCAATTCAAGTTATACCTCAAAACACTCCTCATTTCCGTCGAACATTCATCCAGCTGAAAACTCTCATGTTTGGTATAAAATTAATTTTTTGAGCTAAAAATGTCACTATTACACTTTTTTGGAAAATCTTCATTTTTACAGTTCGAACCTCAACCATTGTGTTGAAAAATTGTATTTTATGCACGAAAATAAACTTTTTGACAAATATTGAACTATTCTAGTTGAATGTTCATCATTTCAGTTGAAAATTCGTCCCTCTGGTTTAAAATCCAACCAGTTCAGTGTAACATCTACGAGGTCATCTGATTCTTCATCATTCTGTGTAAAAATGAAATAATTTGTTTGAAAGTTAGTTTTTCTTATAAGTAATTTTTTTTTATCTGAAAATTAAACTTATTCTAATTGAAAATTCCATAGTTTAAGTCAAAAATTTATTTGCTTAGTTGAACATCCATTTTTTCGATTTGAAATTTGAGCCTGAAAACTCAACTCTTCCAGTTGAGGATTCTTTGTTTCAGTATAAAATTCTTATGCTTGGTTGAAAATTGTTTTTTTGAACTGAAAATGTTACCGTCCCGTTTGCGAATGAAAATAATTTTTTTTTTCAGTTCGAAATTCAACTTTTTTGTTGAAACATTGTATTTTGTCTTAGAAAATTATTCTCTCTATTTCAAAATAAATGCAAGTGCTCCAATCAAATATTTATCTTTTTATCTGGGAATTCATCATAACTAAAAATCGAACTTATTATAATTGAAAATTTCATAGTTGTGGTTAAAAAATCCATTTGTTTGGTCAGAATCAATTTTTCTGAATGAAAAATTTGAGCATGCATATAAATTTCTATTGACAATTTATCTTCTTCAGTAAAACTTGATTTATCTGTTTCAGAATGTAACTTTTTTATTTTAAGATCCTTCGTTTTAGTCGAAAACTTTTTTTTTTGTTTGAAATTGGTTTCTTAAACTAAGAATGACACTGTTCCATTTTCCGTTGAATATCATCTTCTTGTTTGGATATCCACTCTCATGGTTGAAAATTGAAATACTCCAGTGAAATATTCATTATTTTGGATGAAAATTTATTTTCTTGGTTTGAAATTTTAGTGATTGAGTTGAAATGATATTCATTAATGATGTTATTTGTGAATTAAAATGTTCCAATTTTGGTAAAATAATGACTTTTTGTGTGGAAAATTTGAGTATTCCTTTCTCCTGCAGGAATCAGTTAGAAATTCTTAAAAACTGCTCAAATGAGAGCTATTTGTATTTTGTACAAAATAATTTAGCTTCGTTGAAAAGTAAAAGAAATAGATAATGGAATTTTCTCATCAATGACGAATTTACAACAAAATAGTTGAATTCTCGAATGGAAATATGGACTTCCTATAAAGAAGTTGAATTTTCTACCAACAAGATGGATTTGTGAGACAAAATACATGAATTTCCAAATAAAAAAGACGAATTATCAGTGAGAAAGTTGATGTTTTAAGAAAAAAAAAAGAATATGATTATTCAATAGAAAAAGGAACATTTCGCGAAATAATTGAATTACCAAATGAATAGTTCAATTTCCAATAATAATAATAATTATTATACCGTTAAGCCAAATCCCTTTCGGGTAAGCGTAATTCGATTACGCTTTATCATTGTAAACGAATTATTATTGGTCAAGTTGCACACTGAGGAGGCCACCAGTCTCCTGCAGGAATCAGTTAGAAATTCTTAAAAACTGCTAAAAAAAGGGCTAGTCGTATTTTGTACAAAATAATTTAGCTTCGTATGTTCATCAATATTAATTCTAGTATGTTATTCTTTTATTGAAAATTTTACCATACTCTACTTTAATCTTCATTCTCATCTGTTATGAAATCATCACAGAAATTTTTTCACAGTGTAAATAAAGATCTCTCAGCTTGTATCCGTTGAGCAAAAAGATCAGGGATGGTTTGAAAATCATGCAAAAAAGCATTTTCTGCTTGATACACGCGACATTCAACAAGCAACAATTTGCCATCGACAATGTGTCAGGGCTGGTCATTAATATCTCCTCGGAGTGAAATGATAACGCGAGCCAATACAAACCGTCATTCATAGCCGGCTGCTTGCTGGCTTTATTGCCAGCAATATTTTTTTTATCCTCAAGAAAGAATCTCGATTGCAATATATGTACATACGGGACTCGTTACGCTTCGCGTGTATCGCACATTTGCGCGGTGGAAATTAATTAACGGTGCAACTGCGCCCTTCGATATGACAGCCATAAGATGCAGAGAAATCGATTGCTTCTTGGACAAAAAAAAGAAAAATAAAAAATCCGAGGTGTGATATCATAGTCTCTCACAGAAGCTCCTACACGAGGCGAATCAGATTCCCATTGGAATTAGCTCATTATAAAACGATCTGAAAATAAACTACGTCCCGCCAGCATCATTTCGCTATTTATCTACGCTACTTGGATTTTATTTGCATTAGCACATGAGTGCTTTATTACGATTTGTCATATTCCATTTTTTCATTAATTGAGAATATTTTTCCTCTACCGAGAGCAGACAAGTCCAGGAAGTTATTGCAGATAAATTATTTATCAATAATTAATTAGAAATAATCATTATTCCGGTTCGATTCTTCGTTTTATTGGATTATTATTTGGATTTGATTTCCTGGTTACAAGGGCATTAGGGTGCTAATCAAATGTCCTGTTTGGAAATTTATAATTCAAATGCAATGTGTAAGAAAAAATTTGTAATATTCAAAAAGTTTAGATGACAGAATGTTATTCTAAGATTATCATTTTAGTTATCTTGATCGGTATAGCTAGAAAGCGCATAGTTTCTGTAAGAAGAGGATCGGCGGACCGCTTCGTAGCTCAGTTGGGAGAGCATCCTTCTGGATAACGAAAGGTTATGGTTTCGGATCCCAGTGGATCAGAATTCAGAATGGCGGACCCAAAATCGCGGACATTTGTCTAAAAAACGACTTTCCTTGAAATGGGGCAGCTCGGGGCAGCAAGTGAAAACGGTTTCGAAAAGTAGACACTTTTTTGCAATAGAAACAACAAATCTCGACACAGGAACTCGCAGGAAAAAAAATTCTCTACGTGAACTTGTAAATCAGCTAGAAAAGGAGATAAATTTTTCCCCTGCAATACATCGCACACATCGTACACATGTTTGCGAAATATACATATTTCATTATTTATTCTTAATGTGCGTACCTTCACGAGAAGTTTCCATGTCACACAAACTTTTTCCACTAAAAACTCACTAAACGTGGCAAATTTTAGAAAAATGTCCGTCATTTTTGGTCCGCTATTTTGAATTTTGAATTTTTGACTTCATTTTCAAAATCAGCGACCCCAAAAACCCCTAAATACTCATTTTCAAGTAAGTGCATGGCAAATTTTGAAAAAATGTACGTCATTTTGGGTCCGATATTCCGGATTTTTGAATGATTTTTTACTTGAAGGAAGTGAAATATCGAGATCCTGATTTTTGGCCAGCTTTTTGGAATTTTGAACCACTATGGCATCAATACCAATTTTGGAGACAATTCCGAATAAAAAAGTGCGTAGGAATTTATAAAAATTTCGTAACTCTCGCGTTTGTCAGAGTTCTTAATCACGCTTCGTTGGTACGGGAAGGTTGTTAATTGCTAATTTACAGACAAGCAGGAATTCCGCTTAAGGTGTGCAATGCTTTTCTCCATATTTAGCGCGTCCTGGAGGCGAGCATTCGTGTAAACTCATTTGCGAGTTTGTGTTGATAGCACCGATAGGCTGACACCTACAACGCGAGGAAAGAATCCATATCACTGAATTATGCGACGCTGGAGAATATAAAGTATAAAGTTTCGCGACAAACTCCTCGCTTCGCATATCCCCGAGGTTCTTAAATTCTGCCAGGTCCTCGCCACGAAGAATTTTATGAAACACGGCTGTTTATGAATACATTCCGGTTTGAACAAACCAGGGAGAAATTAAATTTCAATTATAGTAATTGCGTTTATTGTAAGTCATCCAATCCAAGGGGAATTAAATCGGATTTTTAATAAAAGTTTGTAATAAAAATTGCAATTTAATTTTTGCGAAAGATCCGTAGTGCAGATCAATTTCAAGTAATGGCTTTCTTGTGCCGATAACAGTTTTTTTAATTTGCGGAAATTCAAGAATTAACGAGATGTGACACCTGTCACTTAAGTTCGAGCGTGTGAGATTGTAAAAGTGACGTTAATAATTGACGCATATATTATTATTCTTGTAGAAATTATGTTTGGAAATTAATGCATTCTTTTGATACCATCTCCGAAAACCTTGAGGTTCCTTTTTCAGTTTTTTGTGTGCGTTATAAGGGGTAGCCCTAAAGATTTGAAAAACGCTGTCTGACGAAACCCTATTTCCGGATTTTTAAAATAACTGGGCCGTCCCCTTGATCTCCAACTTGAAAAAAGGGTCACAAGTCAGGTAAAAGAGGAAGATAAAACAAGAACACTTACGTGGTCCAGAGCTCATGCGTGGGTGGTAGTTTGACGTCGGATGCTTTTTCGGGAAGCTTGTAGTACTCGTAGACGTAGGAGGCACCCGGATCATCGCCATGGCCAGATACGGCTGATACCTGATGCTGTTGCTGAAGATTGAGCATGGCTGCAGTGGCCACCGACAGCGGATGCTCGCAGTAGGCCCGCCAGTCGCCCTCCATACCCTGCACCTGCACCTGCACGGCCGCGACCCTTTTGTGGACTTCCGGGTCGCCGGGTTCGGCCGCACCCTGGACCCCGGTCGCGTTCTGCAGGGACTGTGCCTCCTCGGAGCCTAAATCGTCCTCGTCTTCGGGATCACGCTGTCCGCCCACCGTCCCGTAACCTGACTGATCGTCTTCCGGAACTCCAACGGAATCCTCCTCGCCTCTACTTCGTCTTCTGTAAAAACACAAAATAGAGAATTAGAATCAAATAAATTGTTATCATGAGGTAGATAATTAATAGTATGCTGGGTGATGAGGGAGTTGAGTTGGGCTCAACTAACGAGTGGATTAATTCGGGTGAGGACCAATAAGAGCCCCTGACGCTTGACTAATGCTGTTGCGTCCCCGTGCAGGCCTTAGCATGCAGGCCCTCTCATTTGTTATCATGAGGTAGATAATTATTAGTATGCTAGGTGATGAGGGAGTTGAGTTGGGCTAAACTAACGAGTGCATTAATCCGGGTGAGGATCAATAAGAGCCCTTGACGCTTGACTAATCCTGTTGCGTCCCCGTGCAGGCCTAAGCGTGCAGGCCCTCTCCACAAGGCGAGGACCGTAGTAACGCTGTTGGCCGATATGCCTGACTCACTGAGTTACTACCCACTAGTTATTCTGTTGTTCTCCAAGATTACTATTCCAGGAATGTGAACCAACTATTCAAAACCAAAGTAAAAGTGTTGTGCGTAGTAGTGAAAAATTGGTTTACAAGAGAACGATATGACGCTTCCCTTATTTTCCTTTTGAAATAATTTTAATTGGAACTTTGAACTTTGATGCCTATTTCATAATCCGTTCATACTAGTGTATTGTATTAGATCCTATCTTGCAGGAATTGATTGATTGATCGACCAAATCATACCATTGATCATTATCAATCTAGTCAAGCTTCTCAATGTCCGTTGACATTTTTATATTCCCTAATTTATACTTTCAGAATGTCGCAGTTGTTTCTATCGTGTAGCAGAAAGTCCTCCTTGATAAAAGATACCGTTCTTCAATTTCTTTCACAGCTCGACATTTTCTCGTTTCATATTTCTTGTGTCCTTCCCACTGACAAGTTATCGATAATCCTCTAACATACGATACATCCCAGCATCGTGATCGACCGTAGGCGTAAGTCGTTGACTTTAAGTGAGAGAATCAAAAGGATTGTAAAAGCAGAAGAGACGACTTCGACGTCTCCGATTTCAAAGATATTCATTCGTCTGCTGCTTGATTTTGGTATTGAAAAATGTATTCGTGCCTCATCCGATATACACGCAACATGTCCACTCAGAGATAACGAGAGAATATCGCGGTACTCAAATCCTGAGGGTGAGTCAGGAATATCAACGGTGGTATGGGGTAAAAATTTTTATATGTAATAAACCTTGAGTAAAGTATATTTTCTTTTTCACAATCCTTTCAAGGCATCTGAAACTCTTATCCATGCAAAGTATCATTTCGGTAACTGAAATTTAAAATCATCCCAATCAGAATGAAAGGAGATTGTCAAAAATCGAAAGCTATCAAGATCAGTTTCTCTGATATGGTAATTCTTCTCAGTAGTGGTAGTATATACCTGAAATATTTTCCCCTGAATGTCTATCCTCATATTTACGATGCACTTCACGCAGGATGATCACGAGCAAATAGGTTCTAAAAAATGACGAGTAGGGTTGCCAACTAAGATGAGCTAGGAGACTCAGCTAAGATGGACGAACAGATAATGGTGCTCATGATGTATGGTGAATGTGTACACTCTGCTCGAGATCAAGATCTATGATCATACCTCCACAGTGGCATCGAATTTTATGAAATAATCATATTTCTAATTCTTCAACGATAAAAGGTTTATTAATGATCCCATACACTATTATTCAATCCTAGCCGTATTGTCTGTTCAAAGAAATCTTTCAGTTCCGAGACTAAAAGTTCGAAAATTTGAAATTCGCGCCTCTATTTGAAATAGAGGAGCAACGCCACACTCGAACATAACCTCCTAATCTATCTAAAATTATTTATCAAATTTTGTCCAAATAACAAGCCAATTGAACCATCAACTACATTCAATTTCACATGTTCAAGAATAATTTTGCCGCTGCAATTTCGAAACCACTCAAGCATGCGCGGAATCGACCTTAACCTATGCAAACAGGAATGAAGAAAAATATTTGCACAGGATAACTCAGGGTCTCATTATCGGGGCAGGAGCTCCTTCGAAGGGGGCAACTATGACGGTTGTCCAGGTGCAGGTAGCACCGAAAAGAAGCACGTTTATAGCGAGAGCAGGGATCAAACCAAGAGGCAGGGGGGGGGGGGGTCGGGAGATTGATTCGACATGCATAAATTAGAGAGGATAAGCCTTTATGCCGCGTTGTGCATCGGGATTGGGATTGGAATTGGGATGCACATGAGATGCGAGTATAAATTGATGACTGTAGGCAAAAGCCAGGGGTCTATAATAATTAATCTTTGAGCCTGTAGGTATGCGTAAAGGCATCTGTAGCCTCGTATACCTCGCGACTTTTGTCGGGGGTGACAAAAAATTACCTATAGAAGTCGTGCAAAAAATGATAAAAAATGCACAAGTCATGAGATTAGGCCAAACGTTTTTTGTAGGGTGTCGTTGCATGGTATAAAACCTCACTGGAGTTTGTGCCCTTTTCGCTGATTTTGATAAAAATATCTTAGCAATAGGTTGTGGGCCCATTGTGAAGTTCTTACAGCTTTTGGATTGAGATACTCTTTTATTTGAGATTTTGTACCACTTCTTGCTTCGAGATGAACAATTTTAAACTCGAGATATCAAATAATGGGATATTGAAAATGGAACAATTTAGTTTTAAGAAAGTGTGCAACTATTTCGAATTAGAAGTGCAGGAGAAGGTAATATTTGTCAATAATGAGGCCTTAGGACACCAATTTTGGAAAATGGGAGTATTTTGATAATTCCGATTTGGAACTACGATTATTTTTACTAAGTGTGTAATTTCTTCAGTTATTTAATGTGACGTGGAACGGAGAAATCGCCCTAAGGATAAAAAAATCATTTTCTGGTAAAATTTCTCCATTCCGCGTTACCAATCTGAAAGTAGTAGCTTTCAAAGTTTAGTAAGTTTTATTTTGAATCCTTTGAAATGAGATTTCGAAAAAGAACGAAATAAATACCAGTAGGCAATATTCTTTCTTGGAATGTGTTTCGATCGAAGGTTGATTGAACGATTTCAATAAGCTTATGGCGTTTGACATTAAAATATTTTGAATTTTAAGTGCTTCGAATTGCACAATATGACATTGGGAACCTTTTACATTGCGTAGTTCAAAACTCGAGGTTTTTGAGATCTTAACAATTTTAAGATTAAAATTCACTGTCTTTTAGTGAAACAATTTTATTTCTATTGCACTAAAAGTAGTAAAAACCAGGAATGAAACATTGAGGCGTTCGAAAGTTAAATCACTTTGGTTTTCTTTCAAAGCATAAAAGTTCCGTAAGATTATAATATAATTTAGAACGCCATTAATTTAAGTCGAATTAATTCGTCTTTTCTGTTTGGAAATCCCTGTATTCCATTTCTCTTCAAAATAAGTCACTAAATGCAAATAAAATATTACTTTTTCAATATCACCCATGTAAGTCTGTTGTATAGGGTCTCAAAGAACCCCCATAAGTGGAAAATGGGTTTTTCGAGTTTTTGGCGCTAATTATGATTTTTTTGCGGTTCTTTTAGAGCAGTTTGTTTCAAATACATAAAACACTACTTTATACTGATAAATAGATGTTTTTTTAAATTGTTCAAACAATTGATTACTGTTTTCAGAAACTTTCCCTCAGAAAAGGGTTAGGAAGTCAAGGTTTCTTCTGAATTTTTCAACTTGTTTTCAACGTTTCAGTTGAAGCGAGGTAATAATCAATTAAAGATGAAAAAAAATTTGTTTGAACCTATTGTTATTAATTAAAACAATATTCTTTTAGAATAATGCTAAAAAGTTGCGGTTTTTAATGAAATTTTCATCTTTTTGTTCACTCTTCACTCAGTGTAAGTATAATTATCTAATTCATGTTAAAAAAAAAATGTTCCAACAATTTATCATCATTGCTAATAATATTTTTTTTGCTCAATCATAGAAACTTGCGGTTTTTTCTGTAATTTCTAACTTTTTGCTCGCTTTTCACCTAAAGTGAGTTAGTATTCAATTCAATTTAACAGAAAAAAATTATTTAAACAAATTATTATTGTTTATGGCTTCCTCCTCTCAGATTAGAGCTAAAAAGTTGCGGTTTTTTCTAAACTCTTAAGCTTCTGTCCATTTTTCATTTAGTGAGATAATAATAAATGCGAGTTAACAAACATGCTTATTAAACAATTTATTATTGTTTATAACCATTTTCTCTCAGATCAGTGCTAGAAAGTTGTGGTTTTTTTCTGATATGTTTAACTTTGCACTGAATGGAATTTAAATGAAATTCGATTAGATTGAATTAAATTGAATTGATTTATTTGTTGGTTAAAGTAGATTGTTTTTTATTTAAAATAGCATTTTTTTTAAATATTAACTAGTTTATTTTTGAATAAAAATTTATATTTGTAGGTCGAGAATCTAACTCTTTGGTTGAAAGTTGAACTACTTTTTCAGAAATTCAATTTTGGCGTTAAAGATCCATAATTTTAGTAGAAAATTGAAATCCAAATTTCACTGAATGAATTCAGCTTTTTTGTTCGAATTAATTTTTTTTTAACATTGGGAGAAAAACAAAAATAATTTTCTCAAAACAATACAATACTATCTAAAAATGATTCTCTCTAATGTTGTTTTATTATTTGTTTAGAAATTAAAAGGTAAAGAGAAGATAGCCATTGCAATAATAATTTGCTTAAACAATTATTTTGGAAAATAAATCAAATATTAACTCACTTCGAGTGAAAAGTGGGCAAAAAGTTGAAAATTTCAGAAAACCCCGCAAGTTTCTATCATTAAGCAAAGAAAATATTATTAGCAGTGATAATAAATTTTTTAAGCAATTATTTTTTTAACATGAATTAATCAGGTATTACTTTAATATGATTTAAAAGTGAAAAAAAGTTAAAAATTTCAGGAAAAAACCGCAAGTATGTAGTATAATTCTAGAAGAAGATAGCTACGAACATTTACAATTTGTGTAAACAGTTATTTGTGCTAAATTAAATTAAATAATTACTTACTTTAAGTGAAAAGAGGACAGAAGTTGAAAAGTTCAGAAAAAACTGTAACTTTGTAGCATTATTCTGAGAGAATATTGTTATAATTAATAAAAATAGGTTTCAACAATTTTTTTTGTTAACTGTAATTGACTGTTACCTCCCTCTAATTGGAACGTTAAAAATAAGTAGAAAAATTCAGAAAAAACTTCGACTTTCTAACCCTTTTCTAAGAAGAAGTTCGTAAAAACAATATTAAATTGTTTAAACAATTTAAATAAACATCTTACCAGCATAAAGTAGTATTTTATGTATTTGAAACAATCTGCGTTAATAGAATCGCAAAAAAATCATAATTAGTGCCAAAAATTCGAAAAACCCGTTTTTTCACTTATGAGGGTTCTGGAAACCCTATAAAAAAGACTTATGGGGATGATATTTGCAAAGTAATATTTTATTCGCATTCTGTGACTAATTGTGAAGAAAAATGGTCAATTTGGAAGTCGATTCACCTAATATTGAGAATTCTAAATAAAATTTACAAAAACGTCTTTTTTCCTTATGGGGAATAAGTGTTAAACTTCATGGGGCTTGCGCCACCTTTAAATAACGTTTTTTTTCAACAACAAAAAAATCCATTTACTCTTTTTCGATTCGAACAAATTACCGCAATTGATAATTCCGCAATTGCAAGAACCTTGTTATTTAAGAAATATAGAGTTAACACGGATCTGTTGAGGAAGGTCGTTATCATTAATAATAGAGAGTTTCTACTTTGTTAGTATGAAAACTTAATGTGGCAAGTTGGAATAGTTGGATTATAATCCAACCTGTCGATCTTTCAAGCTTGACAGTTTTCTTGAGACTTCCTCTCCCTGGTGGGGACGTATTTTTCCCTAAATAAGGAGTCCTCTTGTATGGGACTTATCGAGGACGTAGAAAGCAATCAGTCTTTCTGTTTTTATGAATTAAAGAGCGACCCACCAAGGCGAACTAACATCGATCACTGGAGTCAGTCAAGGATGCCAATAACGACGTCAGGGTGGTTCGTTAATCAGGACCATTTAATTTGGAAAATGTTATATTCCTAAATTATACAATTATAAATTCTTCTTCAGAATTCCGAGTTTTGAGTCCAATTCTGAAAGAAATAAAGATGCAAAATGTGCTGCCAAAAAAGAATTGACGCATTGTTATTTGAAAGTACATCATGTATTGTAATTTCACAATCGGCTGTGGCGCCACACAGTGGGGCGAAATGCAAACACGATGTTCAAAATAATCTGTAGGTCACAATTCCCCATCGATTTTCAATTATTTTTTTTTAAATTCAGTATTGAATTCAGAGTAAATCTGTCGGGACCGATTTTTAAATTTTTTGTTCGTTTGAATTTTTGTAGAGCTGCAAATAGCGAAAAAAATGTTCGTTTAAAAATTTTTTTTTTTCTCTTATTCTGTGTGAAAAGTTATCTTAGTGGCATCAAGCCTCAGACTTGATACAAAAGGGTCGGCGGAAGAAAAAAAAATTCTTTGAATGTCCAGTTATTTGTTATAACAATTTTTTGCAACAAATAGCCAGGATGATGGATTATGTTTTTTTGAAGTACATTTATGCATCGCAATCGCTCGTATGGGCAATAAGGTGGAATATGATCATGAAAATGAGGGATCCGATATAATTTATTGAATTTATTAACAATTATTATAAACAAATGCATGATTTGAACAGTTTCAGGCAGAAACGAACCGAATCTTCTTCCGATTGTCTTCGAATCTCATTGCCTGTGATCTACTTTGATGTATTTTTGTCATATTATATAATTTGTTAAATTTATAAACAATCGTTATAAACAAATACATTATTTGAAAAGATTAAGGCAGAAGCGAACCGAATCTTCTTCCGATTGTTTTTGAATCTCATTGCCTGTGATCCGCTTTGATGTGATTTTGTCATATCATATAATTTGTTGAATTTATCAACAATTATTATAAACAAATGCAGGATTTGAACAGTGTTAAGCCGAAACGAACCGAATTTCCTTGCGATTTTCTTCAAATCTCATTGCCTGTGATCCACTTTGATATATTTTTGTCATATTATATAATTGGTTAAATTTATAAATAATTGTTATAAACAAATACATTATTTGAAAGGACTTAGGCAGAAACGAACCGAATTTTCTTCCGATTGTCTTCGAATCGCATTGCCTATGATACACATTGATGCATTTTCCTCATCTGATATAATTTGTCAAATTTATCAACAATTATTATAAACAAATGCATGATTTGAACAGTGTTAGGCCGAAACGAACACAATTGCCTTCCCAATGTCTTTGAATATCATTGCCTGTGATGCTCATTGATATTTGTCGACTCAAAATATCATTCAATATTTTTATAAACGAATCATTCGAACAAAATTTCCATTATGGAAATCTCGAGCTCTCGATTGTGGAATGAACCGTCCCAAAAATGAGGACTGAAATAATGAAATGTCCATAATGAAAATTCTGTTCGAATGATTCATTTATAAAAATATCGAATGATATTTTGAGTCGAAAAATATTAATAAGCCGTACAGGCAATGATATTCAAAGACGACCGGAAGAAAATTCGGTTCGTTTCTGCCTAAAACTTTTTAAATCATGCATTTGTTTATAATATTTGTTGATAAATTTAACTAATTATATCAGATGAGAAAAATAAATTAATGCGTATCACAGGCAATGAGATTTGAAGACAACCGTAAAAAAATTCGGTTAGTTCTGCCTAAATCTTTTCAAATCATGCATTTGTTTATAATTATTGTTAATAAATTTTACAAATTATATCAGAAATTACAATTTTATGATCACATCTTACCTCATTGCTTGAAACGAGCGATTTCGATACATGAATGTACTTCACAAAAACATAATATATCATACTAGCTATTTATTGCAAAAATTTGTTTAAAACAAATAACTTGACATATCAACACATTTTTTTTCTTCCGCCGACCTTTTTGCATCAAACCTGAGGCCTGATGCCACTAAGAAAAATTTTCACAGACAATTAGAGAACAAAATTTTAAAAATCAACATTTTTTTCGCTATTTGCAGCTCTATAAAAATTTAAAGAAACAAAAATTTGAAAATCGGCATCGAAAGATTTCCTCTGAATTCGATACTAAATTAAAAAAAAAAAAGAAAAAGAAAATTGATGAAGAATCGTGACCAACAGGTTATTTTGAACATTGTTTTTTCAATTTGCCCCACTAAGTGCCGTTTCACGTCGGCGCAAGCGCATTACTTCCAAGTTTACAATACTCGTATTATAATTTCACAACACTTTTCGTATAATCACGAACACTTTTTACAGTCTAGTATTTGTCAGTATTTTTTGCGATGTTTTATTCTCATTGGGGGGAAAAAAATCCCTTCATTTATAATAAAAACGAAACAAATTTTCACAACTTAATAAAAACAGGGACCCTGGATTATTTTTCTACCGAGCGTTCTTTTTCATTCCGGATCCGTCGTTGCTTCTGAAGGGCCGATAAAAAGCGTATCGAACAAGTAAGCAATGGAGAGAAAGAGAGAAAGACAAAGAGGAAAGAACATGGAGGATTCGTTTCCGAAGGGTGGGGAATTGTAAAAAATGTTGGTTGTACTGAATCGATTGCCAGGGGGACGCTCGTCGTATGAATTTTGAAATAATGCGAGCAAGTTAAGGATCTGTACTCTGGCGCACGTGGCTATCCGTATACGTGACTAGTGTATTTATAGGTTATGTATAATGTCGAGCTCTGTAGCGAAATGCGCTATGTGCTTTTATAGCGATTTCTCGAGAATCTGAAATCAAGTAATGGGCGATTCTGCGCAAAACGAGACTGATATTTTCATTTCCTTATTCTCATTTCTGTCCGCCGCGATGGACTTTCTACTGAAAGTTGATTCGGCCATCATAAAAGATATCGCGAACGGTAGCGCAAACGAGGATATATGAAAATAATTTATGCACTTTCTGCAGAATTGGACCAAGTTTTTGATCAGATTTAAAAAAAATCAGGTTTATGGGAGTGATATAATATTTTTATGGAAATATAAGCCTTCATGCAGTTTTTATTAATGAAAATAATATAATAATAATAATAATAAAATATAAATGAAAAAATATGAAATAATAAAATAATATTGCCTCCTTCTAATGGATGTCGGATTGAAAAGCAACCAAGAGAATTTAATTAAATTTGCTTTTGAAGGACCACCTCTAAGGATTATTCACTTTCCGGACATCCGAATGACGGAAAACGCTCACTCAGAATATTTTATGTCTGCATGGAACCACTAGCAGAAGCGGCTTCATTGAAATGCGTATAAGAGATCTTCAGGGTGGTTCCCAGGTCGCGTGGACAGTACTCCCACGGAATATTAATCAACCCTTTTTTCTTTATGTGCTCTCTGATATACCTTGAATCATTGCCTTCTGGAACACGAAAACCGACTTTAATCGTGTAAATGGTCTTTTACCAGAATCAACTTCATTTTATTTTATCTTCCGACTCGTAGATTTTCAGTTAAGCAGCTTTTAAATTCGTCATTAGGCAAAGTTCAATATACCAAATCATTCAGGCTATATTCTACAATTTTGAGTAATTTTGAAAAAGAAAAAATTAATTTTTAACTGAATAAATGAATTTTCAACTACAACTATGGAATTTCTAATTCGGATAAGATGAATTTTCAGGAAAAAAATTACTTATAAACAAAATGATTGAACAAAATGATGAATTTTCGAAAAAAATAGTAAATATTGAACTGGAGTTTTTGAATTTTTAACCAGAAATACGAATTTCTATCTGAAATGCTGAACCTTCAATTAGAATGGTTGAATTCCTTTCAACAATTTTTTTTCAACCAAAAACCACAATTTTTTAATAAAATGGTTGAGTTTTGAACAACAAAAATATTACTATCCAGCCAGAAATGGAATAGTAACATTGTTGGTTCTACAAATTCATTTTAAACCAACCCATAAGAAATTCCAAATTGATGGATTTTCGAGGAAAGAAATTATTATCCTTGAAGAAATATTGTTGAACAAGAAAAATAACTTTCGAGGAGAAATAAATCAATTTCTACCTAAAAATCGATTTTTCAACAAAATACGTGAATTTTCAATGAAATAAATCCATTTTCGATTCAAAAAGAAAAAATTGTCTTCAAAATTGTTGAATTGTCAGTCCAAGGAATTGATTTTTAACCAAACTGATGAATTTTTAGGTAAAATGAAAATTACATGAATTCTCAAGGAAAAAGTTTAATTCTAAAATTCAAAAATCGATGTTTCACTAAATACTTCAATTTCCACCAAAAAAAAAAAAAGAATTAATATTTAACAAAGTAGTTACTTTTTCAACCAGAGACGGATTTTTAATTAAATAGTGCACCTACAACGAAAAAAATAATGTTTCACAGAGGAATTCAACTTTTAAACAGGTAGTTGATTTTTTAAATAAAAAAGGGAAAATTTGCAGTGAATAATATATACAAGTTTTCTATCATAATTCATAAATGTTACTTCTTTGAAATACTATTTTTAATGTCTACTTTAAAAACAGCTTGAAGTACGTTCTTCATTTAAAATTAGGACAAGAGGATCGATTAATATCATATTGTAGCAAATTTCAAAGTGGAACAAAAAATGTACTCAATACCCAAATTTTAAAATAAAACTAACGGATCTTTATCCAAACAAATCATTTTCAACTGAAACTATGGAATTTTCAATAGGAATAAGTTAAACTTCCAGTTGAAAAAATTACCTTTTGCAAAAAAAAGTAACTTTCAACAAAAAAAAAAAACTAACTGTTGAACAAATTACCACATTTTCACAAAAAATGATGAAGAATGAAATAGAATTGTAAATATTTAACTGAAGTAGTCAAATTTTAAACCAGAGAGACTAACAAAAAATTAATTTTAAACCAAAAAATATAATTTTCAACAAAATGGTTGAAATCGAGGTTGAAATTTGAACTATAAAATTAAAAATGTTCAAACCAAAATAGAATAGTGACATTTCCGGCTCAAAAAATTAATTATAAACCAAACATAAGAGTTTTTAACTAGATGAATGTTCGACTAAAATGAAAAATGTTTAACTGTATAACTTGAGCTGTTAACCTTAAAAAAAAATTTCTGAGGAAGAATATTAACTCCCGCAGGAAAAGATCATTTATTTCTACCAAAGAACCAACTCTTCAACAAAATATGTGAAGTTTCAACAAAATAATTAAATTTTCAATTAAAAAAGAGAAATTTTCACCAAATTGTCGAATAGTGGACTAGAAACGATCAATTTTTCACTAAAAATGAAACAGCTAATTTTTCAGTTGAAGAAATTGATTTTTAACCAAACTGATGAATTTTCGACCATAAAGAATAATTTTATACCAAAAAGGCAAATTTCCCATGAAGTACATAAATTATCAAAGAAATACTTTAATTTTCCGATACAGAAATCAATGTTCAACCAAATACTTGAATTTTCACCAAAAAAATACGAATTGATTCTTAACAAAGTAGTTACAATTTCAACCAGAGGTGGATTTGGAATCTAAATAATGCAACTTGAACATAAAAATTTAGCCCTGAACAAACAAGTTTAGATTTTAAACATGTATTTGATTTTTTTATTTAGGAATGATGCATTTGCAATTAGCAATTTAAAGTACTTACTTGATTTAAAATTGAGAAGAGGGAGAACTGTGACGAAATTTGAATTGGAGGAACGATTTTTCTTATACCCCAGTCTTTCCCGGTTTCCCGGTCAAGTCGCCACCCTGATTTCGAGTATTTTCAGAATACTTTTCTTTCAAAAATGACATCATACGCCTTTTAGAATTTATTTAAGATTTTGGATTGGTTTCACAAATGATGTTGCTTCTATTTTTAAATGTATGAAAATAATTTGTGCTGTTGTGGACGTTAAACTTTGTTTGCAAAGAATGACATTGAAGTTTGAAGTAAAAGCATTCAGGTTACAGTTCATAAATGTAGAGGATGACTAGACACAAAAATTCTGACTATTATGAGAGACGCGAGTCTGCATACGATTAGGGGATTCGAGCCTTCATGGACACCTTGAAAATTCCGTTAGATATTTTTGAAAGGGTGTTTTATTGTAGTTGGATTTTGAACATTTGAACAGGTGTTTACTTGTTTTATTCAAGTGTCCAGTTTAGTACTGTTGATATTTTTGTCAATATTTCTTCCAAAAAAAAAATTAAAATTTTAAATAAAAAGATGTAGAAATATTCCTTATCGAAAAAAATTTTGATTGAAATAGATAATAAAATATGATTAAATAATTCATTCCCAGTTCTGATTTTCCCAAATTTATGAATAGCAGACACACGCAAATGTGTCTACTAACAACTTTCGAATTTTGATCTTTCATATTTAAAAGCAATTATTTTTTAAATTTTAATTTGGATTTTATAATACTTTACTTTTATTCAAATATAAACTGATTTTCAGATTCTTGAATTAAAAATAAATTAAGGAATGATTTGTTTTATACATGACTCTTTTCCAAATCTTTGACTATTTAAAAATTTTATTTGATACTAAAATTTTTGAATATGCTCTGACATCTCAATAGTATCGAAGAAGGTAAATTGAACTTTTCACTCCTCACCAAATTAAATTCGGGGAAAAATGGAAATAATCCTTTATCAAAAAGTTAATTCCATTTGCATTTTGAATTTTCATTTCAGATTTGAAGAGTTATAGAGAGACTGACATAACATGTGAGGACAGAATCAAAGAAGCATGCGAAAACCGGATACGCAGGTGAAGTCCCGAAAAGCTCATACAGGGGTTGCCTTGAATTTGCATATGTATCCAATGCGTCCTTTTACGGTTTATATATTTTCGCGACCACTCAGAAACGCGGGAAGAAATTGAAACAGGCACTAAAACTGAATGAAATGAATTTATGTTATCTATTTCCAATGTTTTCTTCACCTACCGTTACAGCTCATTTTTAGCCCAAAAATCGGTTCAAAACAACACTCCAGTCTCTACTATCCAAAAAAGCATGCAGGAAAAAAAATTTGCCTTAACTAACACCAAGTTTTGAAACGATTTTCGGTATTAATTAAAAATTTACTATTATGAATCAAACTGCTAATTCCACGGTCCAAATTCATCATCTAGAATTATAAATAAACTTTGAATGCATTGGAAGAAACAATTTTAATAAGGAATTATCCAAATAGTTGGAATTGAATTAAATAAAAACTGTACTAATTATAGCGCAATTTAACTGATTCTAAGTGCAATTTGTCCTAACTAGGAAAGGATTCTAATGTTTCGGAAATAAAAACATAAATTTGGGTTACACTCATTTCAAGATGTAACAATTAGTAATATTCCTACTTTCTTTACTTCCATCTGAAAAAATTCAATTCTGAACGTTTACAATCCAAAATCTTTTAAGATTATTTTTTAGCGAAATGCTTTTTATTTAAAATTATTCAATTTTAAGAGATTTCTTTTAATTTAAATTCGTTGAGAACTTCATATCTCGAATGATGAAGTATTGAATGCTAAAACTTCAAAATTCATCATTCATTATAACATTTGATATGAAATTGAATGATATTTGACGCTAAAAATTTAAAAAATGTCATTATTTGATTCAAAATTCTTCCATGCAAAATTTTTTTTTAATTTAAAAGGTTTTAATTGTAAATGCTTGAAAATGCATTGTTTCGAATTTTTTGTGATTCTATCTTCATTTCTTCTTTGTAATGGTTCTCAATCTAGAATTTTACAGATTATGAGCTTTTTGATTTCAAATTGTAATGGACAGTTTCTAGTCTAAATCCATTTATAATATCTTCCAACTTTTTGCGAAATGAAATCTGTTCGTGTTCAAGGCCTTTGGACTAAAATTTTTCTATGTTTTGAATATGTGCTCCTATTTTCCGGTTTCTTTCCAAAACCCTGCATTCCGTTGCACTGAAACGAAAGTTTAGTTGAATAAAAAAATTCTATATGAACTAGCCCAAACTTCTTTACTCCAACCAAAAGCCTTCAATCAACCTAGTTTTTTGTTCTGTAAAATATTCTGTTGATCGAACCAGATGTCTCAGTCGAATAGACAAAATGATTTATATCAGGTTAGATAAACAAAAACTTTGATGTTATCAACCAAAAATTATTAAACTCAACCAAATTTCCTTTTGTCTTCTCCTAATATTGAAAAAATTTGTTCCTTAATTAAAAAAAAAATTTCAATCATCTAACCAAATATTTATAAAAGTTCAGGAATCATCATTTGAATTACACAAATATAATTATACTGATATAGAAGTTTATTTAAATTCTTTAAACAACTTATTCTTGTTTTTGGCAATCTTATTTTAGAAAACGGTTAGAAAGTCAAGGTTTTTTCTCAATTTTTCAACCTATTTTCAACCTTTCAGTTGAAGCGAGGTAATAATCAAATAAAATTAACAAAAATCATTGTTCAAACAATTTCTTATTAGTTATTACAATATTCTCTTAGAATAATGATACACAGTTCCGGTTTTTCCTGAAATTTTCAATTTTTTGTCCACTTTTTAATTAGATTGAAGTAATTATTGATTCAAGTTAGAAAAATAATTGTTTAAACAATTTATTATAATTGCTAATTATATTCTCTTTGCCTAATGCTAGAAACTTGCGGTTTTTTCTGAAATTTTTAACTTTTTGCCCACTTTTTCCTTGAAGTGAATTAATGTTTTATTTAATTTACCATAAATAGTTGTATAAACCAATTATCATTGTTTATGGTTTTCTTCTCCTAGATAACTGCTAAAAAGTTGCGGTTTTTTCTAAATTCTTAAGCTTTTTGTCCACTTTTCACTTAGTGAGGTAATATTGAATGTGAGTTAACACACATGCCTATTTAAAATATTTTTTATTGTTTATAACCATTTTCTCTTAGGTAAGTGCTAGAAAGTTGTGGTTTTTTCTGAAATGAAATTTTTATTCAAAATAAAAGTTTTTCTTTGAAATTTCAACTATTATATTTTTGATTAAAAATTTATA
>WSXT02066514.1:0-12460 GCA_011762715.2 Neuroterus valhalla | reverse complement strand
CCCCATAGGCAGCCATGTTGGTTAGTTCGCTCGATGGCCATCAGGTCTCGCATCGCAAGTTTAAATTCCCAATAGTGTTTGTAATTTTTTGTTAATTAAATTAAAGGCAAATTATTCCTAAATTTTCATTAATTCTAGGTTCTTCTGAAAATATATTAAGTCACAGTATAAAAGAAGCTGAACGATACCTCCAAACGCTTTTAATCCAAATACTGGTTGTCAAATTTTTAATGAGCTCCGATATCATTTTTATCGTCACACTCAGATTTGTGAAATTAGTCAGCTACCTCCTATCTACAGTATCAGTGAGGTTATAAATTCAATGAGCTTTCTATGTAACTCACCAAAAACTCGATTGTTTCGATGAAAAGAGTATCACGTTGGATCCTCTTTCCTATGGACACGAAATTCAACACGATTTACTAGTTCCAAACAAATCGCACATACTACTGCCACCAATGGACGAATCAGTACCAAGTTGTCATTACGTTGCTTGCATATCAGATAAATCATGCATTTGTGTTAGGGCTGAAATATAATGCTGCTCGTTTTGTTCTTGCCAAATTAATTCAATTCTATAACAGATAAAAAGTTTTAATGCACATAAAACATCCAATGTATATTATTAACTGTTTCTCAAGAAGTCTACCGTTTGTCATCTTTAAGACGTTATTGGATCAAAAAAGTATTCTGAGAAATATCTTTAAACCATTGTAGCTCCAAGCAATGACTTATTTCAATTTATAGTTTACTCAACAGCATACCTACGTGATTTATTGATGGGAAAATAGATGGTTCAAATCAATAATAATTTATTTTTTAACTGATATTTATTACAAATTTAAATCCATTCCCAAAATGACGACTGCGCGCGAGGCTTGCGAAAGGGTGCTGTACACTTTGGTCATGGACGGATATACAAAGCCTTTAACAAGGCAGGTATAGTGCCAACGCAGAATTAGAAGAAGCAGAATCACATGAATTTGTAGAGTATTTTTCAAAGAAGAATTCGGTTCATTAAATTTTCAGAAATATTGAATAGGTCAGAAGTTGCTGTGGTTCAAAGTTGGTGAAAAACGTCAAATTTTGGACCTTAAACAATTTATATCTTTTAAACTATGCACTTTACGAAAAAATTGCATGGGACCTTTTCATCCTAGAATGGGCTATATTTTCTAGAAAAAAATTGTCTACACCAAATAAGTCATTTTTTCATCATTTGTTCAAACAATTGTGATTTAAACGAAACGTACCATTTTCTCGGAAAAACGCCGGGCACATTCGGATTCAGCGGCTCAAAATACATAACAATAAGAAGTTTTTATCCTTGGACATATTATTGCATACGGCAGCATTGCCTGACGATGACCCAATGATGGACGATAACTTTTGGAGGGGTGTTCAGGAGGAGCTGGACAGTAACGCCGAGGAGAGAAGAAGAGAGGGGCAACGGATATGGGAAGAGGAGTATAAAGAAGAGCGAGAGAGACAGAAGAGGGAAAAAGAGGAGGAAAAGCAGAGGCAGATGCGTGAGAGGATCGAGGAGAGGGCACAGAGGGAGGCAGAGATTGCTGCAGAAGAAGTGACATTGCATCAGGAGCAGAAACAACGAATAGAAGAGGATAAGCACCAGTCACAGCAGTTTCAAGCAGAAGGAGGTTTAAGAGAAAAAGCTGGGGGAGAATTGTTTTATTCTATAGATGGGGAGAGGGATGAGTATATAGAAGAATTTGCATATAGAGGTCGCGCGATTCAAGTCCGGGTGATAGATCTACCTCATGTTTACCGTTTGCGCAAAATATATTATTTTTAGAGCGTGCTTTTCAGCAGATATTTACTTATTTAATGCGTGAGATACTGACGGATAGCATGACAAAAATATCGTTTGACTCAGAACATATTGAGCGAGAGGGTTACATAACGCTTAGGCCTGCACGTGTTATAACTGTTGAGCATCTCTGGGAAACAATTTATGCAGTGATACAGAGCAATGAACAGTTTAAGGTGAACAACTCGTTCAATCTCGCAGTTAAGCATGTTGAGAATAAACGAGGTACTGGTAGTTCGAACAAATTCGACACTTATAATATTTCAAAAAAGTCCCGTCTTGAAATAGCAGGTAACGGGGGGGGGGTCGAGAAGGGGAACTGCATAATCGTTGGAATAGTATTAGACATCCTACTCGTCCATTCCAACGATTATTAGCGGAGAAATTAATTGAAGATGCCTTTATAGTAATACCGGAAAACGGGTGTGGTATGGAGGAGATCATCAAATTTCAAAAGTACTTTCTGGGACAACGGGTAGCCACTTTTGTTCATGATTTTGGAAATCTCGGTACGGGGGAACGACCAGTGTACTATAATGGTACACATGAAATTATGACTGAAGGCGAGACAGTTCTTCATCATTTACACATTTTTCCAATCGTAAGATTGGACATTATCATGTAATTTTGAATTTGAAGGCTCTCGCCTGTAAAAACTTTTTTTGTGTACCGTGTAATGTCGGTTATGTGAAACCTAGATCGCACATATGTTCAAATAAATGTACCTCATGCCATTCTTCTCCACCCTGCGAAACTGCTGCCGAGAACAGAGCTGTTCTCGAGGTGCAGTGTAACGATTGTAAACGGTTTAGAGTGCTTAAGAAAACACACGCTGAAAGGGTCGTTCACACCTCAGAGCAGTGTGTGTGAAATATTGAGGGTTTGTGATGGGTACTCTCGTGTCGGAAAACCAACAAGTTTCGTCTTTTACGACTTTGAGACGGAACAATCGGAAATTTACCAGGTGCCCCAAGTGTAAATGTACACAAGCCCAACCTGTGTGTAGTCCAGCGTGTTTGCACACTATGTCTCGAAAGCAGTGACCTCGCCGAAAAATGTGACAAATGTGGTGATCGTCAGGTGATATTTAGAAAACATTATTCTCATGCAAATTGGGCAGACGAAATTCATTGATAGTTGGAATTATTTACATCTGCCTTTGAGTGTTCTTCCTAGTGCGTTCAGATTCACACAGGCGGTCGAGAAAAAGGGGACATTTCCCCGTTTACTCAACACGACAGAGAATGAAAGAGCCAACAACGGGGCGGGGTACAAGGGCCGTATACCTGTAGCAAAATTTTACTCGCCAGACACTGTCTCCTAAAGCGCGCCGGGAATTTTACCCATGGAACGAGGCCCTGTCCGAGGCCCCTACCTGCGTTTCCAGGTTTGAACAGGAGTTGACAGACTACTGTATAAACAATGTGCGTATACTACAGTTAGCCTATCTCTCAGAAAGATATTCCTAGAATTAGGTGGTTTTTGTCCGTTTTCAGAATGCGGCACTATTGCGTCTGCATGCATAAAAATGTTCGGGAAAAAATTCCTCACAAAAGACACTTAGTATACCACCTGATACAGGCTACCGATCCGCGAATAACCAGTTGAAAATTGCAATTGGTTATTGTGGAAGGAGTATGTGTTAGGGAAAAATATAAAACATGCTGGTAGATGTCGTGAACATCGTATGGATGAGGGATACCTTGTCGACGGCTACTACGAGGATGAGGACGAACGACACATTCTTCAATTTCACGGGTGTTATTATCATCGTTGTACGCGTTGTTACACCGTGAACAGAGACAAGATGCCCCGTCACGGATCAAGTTATGCTGTGAGGTATGAAAATACTCGTGCACAGGCAGAACTTCTTCGGGAATGTGAGTTTAAGAAACTGAAAAAAGATACCCCAGAAATTCTCGAATTTCTGGGAAATCACCCTTTCCTAGCGCACACTCCTTTGAATCCGCGGGATGCTTTCTTTTGTGGACGCACTGGTACGACCACCTGCTACTACGGGATAAACAAAGGAGAAAAATATATTATATTGATATATGCTCCTTATATCCACTCATTTGCAAGGTGGGTAAGTTTCCGGTCGGTCACCCTGAAGTTTTCGTTGGCGAGGACTGCAAGAAAATAATGGGAGACAATTTCAAAGATCTGACAAGAGTAGAGGGTCTTATAAAATGCCGTGTGTTGCCGCCACAGCCTTTACGTCATCCAATACTGCGTATCCGCATGCATTCCAAGCTTATGTTTGCTATGTGCCGTACATGTTGTGAGTCACTGCAACAGACACAGTGCACACATCAGCAGAGCTTGCGAGAAATCGAGGGTACTCTGGTCTCACTCGAGCTAAAAAAAGCTGTCGAGGAAGGATACACGATTATCGATGTGTTTGAGATATGGCAGTACAAAGTTGTACAATATGACCCTGAGACACGCACCGGCGGCCTCTTCAGTGGCTACATAGACATGTGGAGTCACGGCTCTCTTTTTCACTGTATTGGTAATGGTTAATCCATGGTGTAATTGAGACATGGTGTGTTCTTGCGCACGACCAATGAAAAAAAACTTCCAAAACGCCGCCATGTTGGATAATTAGTCAACCAGAAAGTGTTACGAGAATTTAAGCCTGGAGTGCTATGTAATATAATTTCGCGCTAATTCATCTGATTTGTTGATTCCTCATAATGCGGCGTTTTCGAAGTGCGCAGAACAGGATGAAAATTGGTCCACGGAGGGAACACACAATGTGCCAATTACACTATGGGTTAATCTGCAATACACCGCCTGGTGACAATTTGACAAAACTCAGAACTAGAAAGAATAGGCACTTGAACGTCAAAACCTATGTGAAGTGTAAATAAACCAGTAAAACGAACAATTTAATAAGATAAAGGAAAATTTTCACCTGTGCTCCACCTAATTATGGAGACAGAAGTTCTTTTCTCTCCTAAGGAGTCCAAAAGCAGAATCTTTTGTTCTGTTTCGGCTGTAATAGCAGAGCGCGTAAAAATCCGGAATTGAGTTTCCACCCCTTTCCAAAAGCCGGTATGACAATTAAATACATAAATGGATTCGGACAAATTGGAGCAGTCGATAGCAGAATTATTTGGGAAAGAGTTTTAAAAATGGGAGAAGGAGTGACATCAAACATGTTAGTTTGCTCGCGTCATTTCGTAAAAGCGGACTACTCGTTAAGCACAGGGCCAGGTAAGTCTGAAATTTATTCGTTTTTTATTTTATACTTCAATGTAATATTTTTAATTTATTGTTCTATTATTAAATTTTTTTTTTTATCAAAATGTAACTGTATGAGCATATGTATATTAACTATTATAAACCTTGCCTATTACGTAACCTCAGAGTTTTATCCTGTGTGTGTGTGTGTGTGTGTGTATATATATATTTTAAAATTAATTTTTTTCAGATGTCTCTGCAGGAGCAAGATTTTATCCGGGTTTCCACCACATCTTTTACCGCAATATATGACGTGACCGGCATTTAAAACTTTCTCACTTGCCACAAAATTACGGCAGGAAGACTCTGTGAATCTACCAATTTCACTCACCGAAATTCGTATTCTTTAAACGTAAATAGCATTTCATTGTACAAACACGCGTTTTGACGTAGGTTCTGACAGTTGAGTGCCTACTCTCTCTAGTTCTAATTTTTGGCTACAGATGGCGAAATGGTCGACCACCATTTCCAATTGAAGTGAGGTGTTTTCCAGAGTTTACGCAGGATGCTGATGCACGGGCGAGAATAGCATGCTTTTATTGGGTATTTACGATCCTCAATAGTTCAAAAACTATTAATCGTACAACATTTTGCACCTATATTTTTTTGTTCAGTTTTGCACGAGGAATTCGTACATATAAGGAATATGATGATTCCAGGATCACCCTGTATGAGAAAAAGAGTAAAGCCTAAAACGAAAGATTTTGGATACTAATTGGCTCGTGTGAAGATATCGCTTAGTGGATTATTCTAATGGCTTTGCGAAACTCTTTGCACAAGGCGTTTGCTAGAGAGACTAGGAAGCGACCCGTGTCGGAGTGATGTTGCACAGGACAATTGTGTCATTTGAAAGTAGAAACTGGCTGGACTTACTTTTGCTGTGTATTGTTTTTATCAGGTCTTACCTCTCATGTTCCCGAACTAGCCTCGCGTATATTCGTTCTGCTTATCAATTCAATTAGAGCCTCCGTTTAATAAAAATGCCGCGTCTCGAGCAAAGTTTTTGGATTGAAAAATTGAGATTAGAAATGAAATCAGGTTTTTTCTGTAGGCAAAAAAATACACAATGAATTCTAAGACTGATCTAATACCTACCCCTGCTTCCTTCTACTACACATCCTTCGCTTTAAATTTCCCATGTCAATTCCACTTTCAAATCTTTCCATATCAATTCTCTATTTTCCAGTAGTACAGCGTGGCTTGAACCAAACGAGTTACGCTTACCTCGAAGGGCATTTGGCCTAATGGTATAATAGTAATAACATACAATGATTTTCTTCGTCGATCATGTGAATTGCGATAACAAGGTATTTTGTGTATGCTTGGCAAAATAGCGGCATTTTCATGATGCCAAGGGCGGCACTCGAGATTAATCCGGACCTGAATGTGACTTCACAAATTGAGATTGCTTCTCAGCTTTTTTCTCTTGTTTATGACAGGCGGAGAAGAAAAACATTCCAGCTTTTTCCACATGACGTCCTGCATGGAATTCGTGGAGGTATATCTTGAATTTGAGACGGCAGAAGTGTTACATTCGAACCTCGAAGGTAATTCCACATGGGAACCTAAGATTTTCGGAACGCCCGGCAAAACGCACGTTCCGAAAATCTTAGGTTCACATGTGTAATTGCCAGTTCACACCACACAAATATAAATTCCACTTTAAAAAAATTCCCTAGACGCTAAAAGCCCCGTAACTTTTCGATTTCGCCAAATCAAAAAATTACAAATAAGACATAATTGAAGCAAGAATCATCAATAAAAAGCAACAGATGGATATTGTGAAGCGGGGACGTATAAGAAAGAATATTCTTGCTTCACAAAACGTTCTTTCCCTAAATAGAATAGTTTCATAGGCTTAGAAGAGATAACACTCACTCCCGTTTGAAGATAAGAGACATGGACCAGATCTACGAATCTGCGTCAGGGTAAAATTAAATCAAAATGACTTTTCATCCAGACCGTCACAGAAACAGGCGATCCATGCCAGAATACTTTTGATTGATACGTTATTCTTATAAAGTATTGTTAAGAACTATTCTACGGAATTTCGATCAGGAAAACACACACAGAGCTGAAATCGTATGCTCAGAGTGATTCCTTGTCATTTGAAGAAAGACTAAAAGGCGGGACGTCACGCAACCAAGTTGGCACCATTGGAAGTGGAGAATTTACGGAATCTGTAACCCACGGCTGACCAGAACAAGCAGATCTACTGAAGCAGCCACCAACTGTCTTCCCTGGGATTCTCAAGTGAGTAAAAAGAAGAGGAAACATATTTTGTATACATATCAAAGAAAAATGAGTGTTCTGTTACGACTCTCCACGTCCTCGTAAGGCTAGTCGACTACGCGAGACTAGACCTTCTGTTAATAAATGTTCATCGATTGATTCACAATATTTGGCCAAGGTTGTAGCACCTTCGTTTTCAAATAGTGAATTTGAATTAAAAAATAGTCACAGGTTAGACGGCTGACGTCGCCACGGACTATACGCGTACGCGAGTAATTTAATGTACCGAACGATGCAGAGATTAGGCACGAATTCCGAATGATGTGAGGCAACAAAGTACCCGACACCCGTTAACAAAGGTAAGGAAGTAAATGAATTAGGTACACATTCATATACACTCCGAGAGGAAGGAAACCATGATGAACGAATCAAAGAAAATTACACATGCAAAGACTGCGAATTCCCATGAAAATCAAGTTCCAACCATTTCAAGAATTAATAATAACCCTGAATCACAACTTCTAACGGCAAACGCAGAAATGTTCAATATGCTGCGAAAACTATCGGACCGGATAACTGACATGGAAATCGCAACAACCTTAAAACTAGTTATCCCTACGAGAGACAGGCCTTCACAAAGGTGGAATGAAAGAGTTGGAAGAGTAACAACAATCAACGGAACAATCCCTGCAAGAGATGCGATTAATTAAATAAAAAATTTTAATGGACAAGACGATATGGGAGTTGAACTCTTCATCGCTCTCGTAAAAAGAATTAAATCACAGTGCACAAATCCAGGAGTTTTATTAGACTGGATCATGGCAGAAAAGATCGAGGGAGAAGCAGAGAAATCTATTCGCTTTTCATCGATCGAGAAATATGATGATCTTCAAAGCCCTTAGAACTAATTTTAGGACAACAGGATCATTGGAAACACATCGCATGAATTTATCACAAATATTTGAAGGAACGCGAGAAACCACACAGAATTTTAACACAAGATTCAACCAAATGATGCATGAATCATTGTATGATGTTCAATCAAAAAATCCTCAAATAGATGAACGAAGAATTTGTATAAAAATGAAGAATAAACTGTTTTACAAAAATACATCATGAACTTGAGAGAAGAACTTTCAGGCCGAGTTTCAAATAGAAATCCAAACGACATTAGAGAGGCTTAACGAACGGCAATCTTATCAGAAGTTTTATCCGAACGGAGTAAAATTCGACAATTAAGAAACACAATTGAACATCGACTACCTATCTGAACAGACCTTTATAAAACTTCTTTCGGAACTCAAAACTCCCAATATTATAATAAAAAATCTCCTCCAATGAATATTCCTTTAAATAATAGTGCACCGTTGCAGCAGAGACGTCAGTTATTTTGGAGTCCTTGCAGTCACTGCAAAATACTTGGGCCCACTGATAATCAATATTTTTCGAAACTAAGAAATTTTCACACAAAATCGCGGGAAGGACACGGAGACAGAGTGTCAGTAATATCCGGAAGGTTATATTCTATGAGAAGACAATTACAAGGAGCAAAACTACCAGTAAAATCATTATTTGATAGTGGCACGTCGATCAATCTAATAAAAGAAAATTGTATCAACAAAAACCACCTGAGGATCCCCTTTGAAAAAGAGTTTTCAATGGGAAATGATGAGTGTAGGACAAAAGAAGGAACGAAATTTAGGTTTCAAGGAAAAGAACATCTTTTTGTAATTGTTCCAGAAAAGTTTCCAGTATCCGAGGAAGGCATCATCGGAACAACCTTCCTGCACTCTTATCAATTTAATTTGTCCAATCAATCCCTCAAACTTGACGATAAAATCTACCCTTTGGATTATGACGGTATCTGTTCAGGATTGAGAAGGAATTTTTATTATGTTTTGAACTTTTGGTAAATGATGTTTTTAATTCTTATATTCTTCGACGTCTTTCTCTTCATATTTGATTTTAATTCTCGACTACAATTGATTTCTTTCTCTATCTTTGATCTCTTATTATCTTCAATATTCATACCCTCCAAATTTGTGTGAGTGTATAGATCCTTCGCTACTCGCCTGGTGCGAGTCAGTCGTCGTCCAAACAGGTCATAGGCGAGCTTGTGTTATCATTTCAGAACACAAGCTACCTTATTTATATTTTGTCATTGTTCATTTATATTTCGTGATTGTTAATTATTTATCCGCAAAAATTGATTGAAATAGAGACCGATCCTTTTTACAGAGTATTTAAATGTTATAACCGTGCATTCAGTTTTATACAGTGTTTTTAAGTTATCGACCCTAACAATTCTGACCTTAGGCACTTTTAACAAATCCATCACAAACATTCATTTTTTATTGCTCGCGAACATTTATGGTCCTTCGAGACGGATTTCTTTCGGATGCGATTTGCGGTTAGTTCGTGAGTTTTTTACCATAGTGTGTTGTGTCTCGAGTGTAACAGTGACGTTTGACAGTTTAGTGATGTGTTCTCCCGGGACTATCCGGGGTGAAAAGTGATTTTGAGACCGCCACTTTGGAGTTATTTGCATTGGATAATCATAGCTGCATCCATATCAACGTTGCAGCTTGGAAGCCTGAAAATGAGCATCGGTTCAAGCCATTTTCTTGAAGTTTTGGTAAAATCGTCCTCGATTACGTGCGAAGGTTAGTACAGTGTACTTGATTTTCGATACGCGTGTGTCATTGAGATTTGCGTGTTGTACAAGGATGTCAACAAGCTAACGTATCTCATTCTGAAAGTGAATCTTATTGACAATAACAAGTGCGCGTACTTCCAAATGAAATAACACTAAAATCTCGTGTTTCAAATAAAATTCAAAGCATTACTTGAAATTACATTAATCGTGGAATCATTTTCTTGCTTTCGGACTTTTAGATTGTTGACGTTACTTCTTACAGGGAACAGTCACGTGAAATTGAAGTTGACTGTGATCATATTTGTTTGTGTACTTTCCTGTCGAACGGCTTCTTTCGAACTTGTCAACTTCACGTCAAATGCGTACGACGAATTTTAATGTTTTTATGGGTCATTAACGTCTTGTTTTTTATCACGTTAATTGAAATAACTGTTTTATTGATTTACATATTTATATACATATTCATCATGATATTTATTCAACGTGCGTGTCTTTCAAAATGTCGAATGCTGACCTGTGTCTTCTTGAACAAGTGAATCTCGGTGAGCGGATTCATAGTTCTTTCAATTCGGTACCAAGGGATCCTATTCGGGGTCTGCTTAGAGCACGGTTAGAAACTCTTGCAAATAACTTTACGAAATTTCAAGCACAACATGTTCAATTGTTGAAAATTCCTCGTGAAGGAAAAGTGGCATATTTTAATGACAGATTCTTCAATAAAGTTGAAGAGGCTAGAGGGAAATACTTCGATGCCCTTGACGCATTACCTCCGCCTAATGCATCTACTTCGATGGGTAACTCAACTTCGCATGCCATCACGTCGTCATCCACTAAGTCATTCCCAAAAATTGTCTTGCCAACCTTTTCAGGAGATTATACTGAGTGGTCTAATTTCTCCGATCTTTTTTTGTCTTTAATTGTTAAAAACACTGAAATTGCGGACGTCGTTAAACTTCATCATTTGAAGACCAACCTTTCCAGAGAACCCGCACAGTTACTCAAAAACATCACGGTAACAAATGAGAACTATCAACAAGCTTGGAATCTTTTGACAAAGCGTTATGAGAACAAGAGAATTCTCATTATTCCTCATTTAACTCTCTTGTTTTCTTTGCAGCCTATTAAGAATGAAACAGCAGGTAACCTCAAGGAGTTAGTTGATACAGCTGTTGCAAATCTTGAGGCTCTCAAGTCACTTGGATGTCTCGTGGATAGTTGGTCTCATTTTCTTCTTTCCCATCTTACTTCTTGCTTAGATGCATGGACGCGACGTGATTGGGAAACGTCACTTGGCGATTCAACAGAATCTCCAACGTATGAATCCTTGCGTACTTTTCTTCAGAACAACGTTCGCACACTGGAGATTCCCGAGGCTGGGCCCGAATCAACTAAGGAGTCATCGAATTCAAGGACTCAATCATCAAAGAAAAATCAAGGACCACGAGGATCTTTCAAGAACACGGCTGGGTCTTCCCATATTTCAACGGATCAATCTGAGGGTAAGGACCAAGTTCGGAAATGCTACAACAGTGGACAGCAGTATTCTTCAATGTACTGTCCCAAGTTCCGATCCATGTCTGCAACACAACGAAGGGAGTTGGCTTCAAAAAGAAAACTTTGCCTTAATTGTTTATGTCAGCTAAGTTTCAACGATCGTTCATCAGTAAGGACTTGTCGACTCTGTGAGCAAAAGCATCATACCATGCTTCATTTGGACTCACAGGCTGTGAAATTCATTCAACAAACATCAAACAATGCAGGGTCTAATTCACAGCTTCCAACATTCAGTCACCCTACCAAGTGGAAAATTTTTATAGCCAATCGAGTCTCGGGAATTCAAACAACTCTTCTATCAGCTGTGTGGCATTACGTTCCATCACAAAGTAATCCAGCGGATTGTGCATCACGAGGTATCAATACCAACGACCTGGCCTCGTTCTCGTTGTGGTAAACTGGCCCTGAATGGCTGCCTACTCCTTCTTGTTGGCCTAGGTTCCCATCTTCACTGAACCAGGAAATTGATATGGAGGAGCGAACCTTGAAGATTCACGTAGCAAGTACTGTTCCAATAATGTAGGTCCTCTTACATCGTTTTTCCACATTGGATAAACTTCTCAGAGCTACGGCATGGCTGCTGCGCTTTGTTCAATATCGTCGTCAGCCATTTGAATCCAAGACAGAATTTCTGTCTCCTTCAGAACTTCAATCAGCCTGTTTTGGGTGGATTTGTCATAAGCAGCGTCATTATTTTTTAGCGAAATTAGAGGCATTGAAAACAAGAACTCCTGTTTTACCCAGAAGCAAATTATATCCCTTGACTCTAGTCTTGGATTCCAATCAATTGCTCCGTGTAGGTGGTCGGCTCAAGCATTCAATCCTTAGTCCTGATGAAAAACATCCTCTCGTCTTACCATCTGAATCAAGCTTGACTACGCTAATGATCGCTCGTGAGCATCAGCGATGCCTCCACGGTGGAGTTCAACTTACTCTCGCTACTT
>WSXT02066503.1:0-12460 GCA_011762715.2 Neuroterus valhalla | reverse complement strand
CAGTAACCTGCTATGCAATAACTTCAGTCCCCCCACAACCCAGTTTCCTTTACCCTCAAGCACAGTGAGCTGCTATGCAATAACCCCAGACCCCCCCCCCCCCTCCAAAAACCACATTTCCTCAACCATCGAACCCAGAAACCTGCTGTGCAATAACCCCAGATCTCCACAACCCAATCCGCTTATTCCGAGCCGTGTAACCTGCTATGCAATAACCCCAGACCCCCACAACCCAGTTTCTTCAACCCTCGAGCACTGTAGACTGCTGTGCAATAACCCTAGACCTCTCAAAACCCAATATCCCCAACCATCGAAATTCCTTCAACCATAGAACCCAGTAACCGGAACCTCAGTTTTCCCACAACCCAGTTTCCTTAACCGTCGAGCATGGTGAGCTGCTATGCAATAACCCCGGACCCCCCGAAACCCAATTGCCCCAACCATCGAATCCATTACCCTGCTATGCGATAAGCCGAGACCCCCACAACTCAGTTTCCTTGAACCTCGAACCAAACAACCTGCTATGCAATAACCCCAGACCCCCACAACCCACGAACACAGTAAGCTGCTATCAATAACCCCAGAACCCCTATACAAAATTTCCTCAACCTTCGAACCCGTTAACCTGGTATGTGATCACCCCAGACCCCCACCAACCCGATTTCCTTAACCCTCGAGACCAGTAACCTGCTATGCAATAACCCCAGACCCCCAAAACCAATTTTCCCTAGAGCTAAGTTTTCTGCTTCAAGACTGGAAGATGGAATGAGAGGATGATGGCAGACTTTCGCTGGTCTCTAAAGAAGGAGGACAATGATCCGACAAGTCAAAAACGTAAATCGCTCCAGCCATCCGTTGAAATAAAACGAAAACGTTTTCAAACAGAAATCGACGTACATTTATAAGTTCTAACAATCAATACTCAACGATTGAGAAATTTGAGTTATGGTCGTCGAGGGTTAGAGACTCGCAGGTTACTGGTCTCAAAGATTAAGGAGGAACGCCACTGTGACGGGTCTAAAAATAGCCGATTTTTGTGGATTTTTTTTTTGTAAGAAAGAATGATTATTTGAGGATCGGACAAGGAGCAATTTTTAAAATATGTAATCAACTATGTTGTTGTAAATTTTTATTGAAAAATATTGGAAATTCACAAAGTTATCCTAATAACCGTAACAATATGAAAAAAATGACGTCATCACTGGTGGCAACGATACAGCAATGAATGATTATCTGATATCGAAAAACCAAAAATATTAATTATCTGCACAATAGTGGCTATCGTTGTACTTAGCCGTTTTTTCAAAATAATTTTTGTCACAAAATGGTGGCGATTCGAATTTTGTTGTGTCCTTTTGACACTATTTTTTATTTTCAAGATGTCTCAAAAAATAGTAATTTTCAGAATTTTGGAAATCGACTACGCAGAACGATAGCCATTATCAGGCTGAATAATAATATTTTTGGTTTTTTGATTTCAGATAATAATTCATCGCTGTATCGCTGCCACCAGATTACGTCATTTTTTTAATAACGTTACGATTATTTGGATAACTTTCTGGATTTCTAATATTTTTCTGTAAAAATTTACATCAACATTAGTTAAGTAAATACCTTATAGATTGCTTTTTTCCGAATCTCAAATTATCATCCCTTCATTGCAAAAAAAAAAAAAAAAAATTACAAAAATCAACTATTTTTAGACCCGTCACAATGGCGTTTCAAATCAAGGAAATTGAATTGTGGGGTTCTGGGGTTATTGCATAGCAAGTTACTGGGCACGAGGGTTAAGGAAATTGGGTTGTGCGGAGCTAGGGTTATAATAGAAATGGTTTTGCTACTTTTATTTCTCGGGCAAATATTTTTTCAGCAAAAATCATATCCGTGAATAATGAAATTTTGGATATTTGAATTCGTTACATCTCTGCTAAAAAAATTCGTATCGAAAAGTTAGAATTATGCATTTTGAAGATTGAGAGTAGTTTGTTACTATTCTGAGCTGCCTGAAGCCATAATAATGATACAAATCAATTCATTCCTTATATTGCACAACTGATATGAGGCTTCATCAATTAAATAATTTGCTCTATTATGCAGATTTTTCCGTCCTCGCCGACTTCTCGCTATCCTTATTGGCTCATAAAGTACATGTTTATGTTTGAAATGTAAGATTGCTGAGGTAATAAAAAGCACGTCTTCAAAGTATTATTAGCCTCTTTGCTCGAAGAAAAAATTCACAAACAATGAAATTATCGAGGGAAATCTATTGAAATCAACTTTTTCATTTCCTGACAGAATAAGTATATTCCGGTAATTATTAAAATGCTCGAATAAATATAATCTTTTGTTACAGCATACAATTTCAATATATCTTCATCCATTTATAATTAACGGCAAGTTCAATAAAATAATTTGTGAGGAAATGAAAGAAAAGTATTCTCAAGATGGGAAACTTGTAAGACGATCCTTGATGTAAGAACTAATCATAAGACCGGGACGCCTACGAAATAACTAGAAAAGCGGGAGTTAAGGAAAATCCAGAACCCATTCGAGCATGCATTTTAGAAGCTAGAGAATCTGGATACCCGTCTTTGAAAAAAAACATTGATGTTGAATGATAATAGAAATGGAGACAATTTATACTCTTTATCTGCTCAAGCTTAAAAAAAATTTCGATTAATGCTTTGTTCTTCTAACAATATACAATAATAACATTTTAAGAAAAATGCTGATTTATATGAAAATTATTATTGAAGAAAAAACCACCAAAATTCAGCATGACTGTAGGTTAAGGTGGTCCAAAAATAGATTACGAAAAATTTTTTTCGAATTTTTATGCGAAACGCCCAGAAATTCGTTCGGATCCACAAAAAAATAAATGCATTTTTTTGTTTTGAAAAAAAACAAATATTTAGAGGTGCCGCAAGCCCCGTGAAGTTCAACGCGTATTTTCCAAAAGAAAAAAAGACGTTTTTGTAAATTTTATTCAGAAATCTCAATATTAGATGGAACGAGTTCGAAATTTACCATTTCTCTTCACAGTTGGTCACAGAATGCGAATGAAATATTACTTTTCAAATATCACCCCCATAAGTCTGTTTTATAGGGTCTCAAAAAACCACCATAAGTGAAAAAATGGGTTTTTCGAGTTTTTGGCGCTAATTATGATTTTTTACGGTTTATTAACGCAGATTGTTTCAAATACATGAAATACTACTTTATACTGATAATTAGATGTTTATTCAAATTGTTTAAACAACTTATTATGGTTTTTAGCAACCTTCTCTTAGAAAAAGATTAGAAAGTCAAGTTTTTTTCTTAATTTCCAACTTATTTTCAACGTTCCTTTCTGAAATTCACAACTTTTTATCCACTTTTCATTTGAAGTGGGTAATTATTTGAGGTCATTTAGCAATTTGAATTATTTAAACAAATTGTGAATGTTTATAGCTATCTTCTCCTAAATTAATAGTAAATAGTTGCGGGATTCTCCTGAAATTTGAACCTTGTTATCACTTTTCAATTAGAATAGAGTATTGATTAATTCATTTTAGAAAAAAAATTATTGAAACAATTTAATATTATTGCTAATAATATTTTCTTTGCTTAATGATAGGAACTTGCGGTTTTTTGCGGTTTAAAAAAAATTAATATTGTAATTCCTATCTTCTCTTAGACTAGTGCTAAAAAGTTGCGTTTTTTTCTAAACTATTAAGCTTTTTATCAACTTCTCACTTAGTGAGGTTATAATTAATGCGAGTTGACGAACATGCTTATTTAAAGAATTTATTATTGTTCATGACCATTTTCTCTTCGATACGTGCTCGAAAGTTGTGATTTTTTCTGAAATGTTTAACTTTGCTCTACCTTTTAAGCTGTGAACAAATAATAAAAAAACATAAGAGGGAATCATATCTTACGTAGTATTGTATTTTTTTAAGTAAAATATTTTTGTTATTTTTCCAATGTTAAGAAAAATCATGAAAACAAAAGAGCTCTTACACAGAAGAGACAAAATGAAGGAATGAAATAATTAAAAGGAGTGGGAGGACTAAGTCTGTAAATGACTTGTGAAAGTTTGGTTTTTAGTTACAACGAGAAATGTATTGCAAAGCGTAAAAAAATAATTTGGAATTTTCCCTCCAGGAGAGGAGGGGAGCAGGGGGGCTTATGATGAAATATTTGCAATTCCAAATAATTTGTTTACGCTTTGCAATAAATTTCTCGTTGTGAATAAAAACAAAACTTTTACAAGTCATTTACGGACCTAGTCTTCCCCCTACTTTCATTTATTCCATTCTTCCTTTTTGTCTCTTTTGTATAAGAGCTCTTTTGTTTTAATTATTTTTCTTAACATTTGAAAAAGAACAAGAATAATTTACTCAAAAAAATTACAATACTACGTAAAATATGATTCTCTCTAATGCTTATTTATTATTTTTTCACAGCTAAAAAGGTAGAGCAAAGTTAAACATTTCAGAAAGAACCACAACTTCCTAGCACTTATCTGAGAGAAAATGGTCATTAACAATAATAAATTCTTTAAGTAGGCATGTTTGTTAACTGGCATCAATTATTACCTTACTACGTGAGAAGTTGATAAAAAGCTTAATAGTTTAGAAAAAAAACCGCAACTTCTTAGCACTAGTCGAAGAGGAGATATGTATTAACAATAACAATTTGTTTAAACAATTAATTTTGTTGCTTTGAATTGAATACTAACTCACTTCGAGTGAAAAGTATGCAAAAAGTTTTAAATTTCACAAGAAACTGCAAGTTTCTATCATAACGCAAAGAAAATATTATAAGCAATGATAATAAATTGTTTAAATAATTTGTTTTTAACATGAAATAATTAACACTTCACTCTAATTGAAAAGTGATAAAAAGTTCAAAATTTCAGGAAAAACCGCAACTTTGTAGCATTATTTTAAGAAGATATTGTGATGAATAATAACAAATTGTTTAAACAATTATTTTTGTTAAATTTATTTTATCATTACCTGGCTCTAACTAAAACGTTGAAAATAAGTTGAACAATTAGGAAAAAACCTCGACTTTTTTACCCTTTTCTAAGAGAAAATTGCTAAAAACAATAATAAATTGTTGTGAAGAGAAATGGTGAATTTCGAACTTGATTCATCTAATATTGAGATTTCTGAATAAAATTTACAAGAACGTATTTTTTCTTATGGGAAATACGTGTTAAACTTCAGGGGGCCTGCGGCACCTCTAAATATTTTTTTTTTTTCAAAACAAAAAAATGCATTAATTTTTTTGTGGGTTCGAACAAATTTCCGGGCGTTTTGCATAAAAATTCGAAAAAAAATTTTTTGGACTACCCTACTGTAGGTAAAGATAGTTGCGAACAACGATCAATTGTTAAAACAATCGAGTGTATTCGATTTTATTATTCATCACCCAAGTAAGTAAAAAGTGGACAAAAAGTAGAAGATTCTGAAAAAACGCTTTCCTTCACTATCATTCCGAAAAGATACTGTTCAGTTGGTCGTGGGGGCTAAGGCATGAGCTTTGGACCCACTTCGTCTGGTTGCGGGTTCGATTCCCGTCTCGCACCTTGGAGAGGTTATGTAGAGGAGAGGAGGTGTGTCATGTAAAGACTCTCAAACCCGTAAAAGGGAGAGAGTATAAACAAATATTCCAAGTAAGAAGTAGACAAAAAGTAGAATATTCTGAAAAAACGCTTTCCTTCACTATCATTCCGAAAAGATACTGTTCAAAATATTAAAAAGTGTAGGAAAAGTTATTATTGTCAACTCTAAGTGATTTATTGCTCGTTCTAGCCAAAAAATTGAAGATATAGGAAAACCGCTACCTTCCAACTCTTTTATAGGAGGAATTTGCTGAAAATGATATAGAAAAGTCCAACAACTTTTTTATCAACATCTTAGTGTCGGGAGGAGATAATATTTTTTTGTCAGAAAAAACAATCCGCAATTCAGAGATATTCAGGGGGTGATAACAAAATTCTTGAACCTCCCTAATTTTCATAGTATCGCGAATGTTTCGTGCCCTAGGATTTTTTTACGCCATAGAATATGTGACACAGAAATTATGCTACATATCAAACTACTACAACAAATGCCTAGAGTTTGAAAAAATGTTAGAGTAAAGAAGATTTTTGTTGATCCTACCCTAGCTCTGGAAAAAACTTTACTTTTAAGGTCAATAAACATGTTGTTTCAAAAATTTTTGATAAGAAGAGAAGAATGAATGTTGAACGCACATTTGTCCTATCTATCATGTTTCCTAGTTTTGTGTTTGGGTATGTATGTATACAGTGTACACGTTCTGTCAGTACCCCTTCCTCGTGAGTGGAATGGGACGCAATTGGACTCAGGTCTTTCGGAAATTCAAGTTTAATCAACTTATCTTTTCGGGTTTACGCGCATGCGGTTAGGAAGGAGAGAAGGTATATAAACCGTGACCAAAACGTATTGGTCAGTAAGTTTCTTGCTTAAAATTGAAATGAATTTTGCGAGTGTTGCGTTTTTAGTTTTGTTGTGCATGGCTCTCCTCGCTGGAGCAGCTATTGACGCACAGTGCACTGGTGGATATCCTGGTCAAACGTGTCCCACTGGCACATGTTGTGAACCATACTCATGTCTTCGTAATGTTATCACCAATGTTATAAAGAATGCGTCCAAACGATAGTTTGAATAATTCTGTTGAATGATAGAACATATTTCTTCCTTTTAGCTCCAAAACATCGTAAACACGGCGCCAACACATGTCAATAAGCAGTGTAATAACCAAATTCTGCGATGCTGACGGAGAAACCCAAAGAGTTTCGGAATATAAAATCATGGAGAGAACTACAAATTGGTGATCTTATGTGCTGCGTCGTTAACTACACTGTTTTTCCCGAAATGAACCTTATGAATAATAAATATTTCTTCAAAATTGAAACAACTGTAAGGCAACGGAATCAATTACCAAGGGGGATTCTAATGACCAAAGTCCAGGATGCAGTTTTCTCAGTTTTCACTATTTTCGCGCACATACCTTATTTTTTGTGATCGAAGAGCGTAACTGGAACTCATTCAATAGCTTTTGTGAAGAAAAAAACATATTTGAGCTTCGATTCTGAAGATATGGTTGTTCCCTTGGCAATTGGTTCCCTCTCCATGATTGGTTCTGTTATCCTATTCACACTTTGTTGAATGTCCGAATTTTTATGACATTTCCTCCTCCATTTTAATGAAAAATTCGTGCCGGAAACTTTATTCTATTCAGAGGAAATGTTTTTGACATGTTTCACTGGTCCTTTTTGGTTCTGGAAATGACTCTTGTTGGCGTTTGATTGAAAAAAAACATTCAACGTTCAATGGAATTTAGAATCGAAGAATACATATATTCATCTGAGGCTTCTCGTTCAATCACCGAAGTTGAGGTTTAATTAGGCGAAAGTTGAGGCAGTACTTTTTTTATTGCTGACGTGAGATTGTTGATAACATATCTGCGTTTGCAGAAGATCTTTGAAGAGGTAGTTTGTTTATTCATTACCCACAAAATGAAGAATCCCATTTTGATATATTTTTTGTGAATCAATAAAACGTATATTTGTAGGGTTAACCAATAGACAATTCATATATTCCATGCAATATATGATTCTGAGAAGGGAAAAAGGCTTCATACTGGAAGGTTCGGTCTCCTGCTTGAAACCAGGCAGCGTTCAAAACATGGATCCATGATTCTAAATTCAAGCGCCTACACCGAGCACGTCATGGTCTCCCCGCGCTATGATTTGAATTATTTGAAGAATGATCAAATTCAGGAAAAAACATGGTTCTCGACGATGCAGCACATTTTAATATAGATTCATAGTTTTTTTAGCGACATCAAATTTTGGAAACCTTTACGTCCCATATTTCCGCATCACTCTTCTGCTTTGTTCACCGAGTCTTTCTACAATACGCATGCGCTACAACAGTAAAAAGCAAAATTAATTACTCTGTACTCTCCAAAACAAATCAGGTCAACTACATTATATTTCCATTATGGAGGGATGCTGGTGAATAGAATTTGTACACGTTTACAACCCAAAGCTGTAAAAACATCATAAGGTGGGAGAAATGTGCACCTTATATATGCGCATAATTGTTTGTTTTGAAAATGCTAGAACAACATGATTTCTGCTTTGAAAACTATAGTCCAGTAAAATTAGGATTTGATTATGCAATTGAAACGGAAAACACGTAATTCACTACCTGAATTCGAAATTAGAACGTAAATTTTAGAATTCAAAGTTCAGATGATTCTATTCTTGAATTTCAGAATCCCTGAATTTGGAGATTCTAAAATTCTGAATCTCCCAATCAGAAAATTTTGAGATCAGACAGTTACAACGAAATTCATGGCAAGTCATGCAAGTAGCGCAACTTCATATCACAGAACCATTTGCCTCCTCAATATTTTAATTTCGGAAGAAAATAAAACGACTTGTATTCTCATATAAATTACTTCATTTTTTTATTCCCATTTTAGGTCAGTTTAATCTTCTTTCATTTGATTTCCCCGAAAAATAACCACAAAATTCAGGGATAACAATTGCTTTCAATGTCAGTGAGATATTTCTTTATCATAAGGCGAGCCAAACCACCTTTGTGAGCAGAAGAATTATTTTTGCAAAAAATTTCATTTACACGTTTTCTTTACAAAGAACTATCAATGCCTTCAAATGCCTAGAGGAAAAGCGACTATTTTATAAAGATCCCCAAAAAATACTTGTGATACTTCTTTGGAATACATTGCATGGTTTGTGAGAAAGATTTAGGAATTCTGTTTTTATGAAAGAATTATTATGACAAAACTCAGGAAAGTAAACTTAGATATCGCTAGTAAATTTGAAGTCGTAAGGGTTTTGAGAGAAAAATGTGTTTCTTTTTGAGGGCCAAGCCTAAAATCTGAATCACCTATAACTTCGCAGGAATGATTTTTTCTCAAACTAGTGAAGTACAATGTGTCATATGAACTATTGTCAGATTCATGTACATATATTGCCTAAACAAAGGAAAATGCATGGGAAAAACACATCAAAAATTAAAATGGGCATATTTTTTGAACAAAACCTCATCTCAGACGCGTCTTGTTTGAACTGAAGTCTTGTATCATATGGTTTCTTCCATCTACACCAATGAAAAACAGAATCCGCCTCATTATTTCCGATAAATCATGAAAGATGATGTTCCCTGAGGAATGGAATGTTTTGGGGCAAATGCTGGCACGAAGTAACGGGAAGTTTTCCAAGATCGTAAGCCTTCTTTCGAATCTGATGCTTTCAGTTCAAAATACATACATGATTCAACATAAAAAACAAACATAATCTACGATTGTTCACAAAATTTCATTTTTTTTATGCAACATTTTTTTTGGAAAAAGTATCGATTTGAGGAGCTTTTTTTAAAATATTGATTTGCTTATTCTAGCTTTTTCTTCCTAAACATTAATAATGCTGGAATCGAAAGCAAAACTTTGTTTCAATATCTTATTTCCAAAAGTTACGAATCTTCTTCAAAAAATACAGTGATTGAAAAATCGAATTTTGTTAGAAGATTTTATATCTTGCTCAAATTATAATCTTTTTTTGTTTGAAGATGATAATTTTTCATAAGAAAACTTCAAAACTTAGCATATTATCTTCCTTAATTGATTTTACTCTTCAATCTGACCAATTTCTGAATATAGGTATGAATTCCTGAGGAGAAATTATTTATGCTTGTTACTTTTATTACTTGAGAATAATAAATTCCTGTGAAAATCGCTGCAATAAGACATGTATCATATTGTTAATTATTCATAAGATACTTGAAACATTCCATCCGAGCGCAGAAGAAAGTATCAAAATCTTAAAGTGCCTATTTCTTCCTTCGCACGAGGTTTTTGATGAATTTATTTGATAAAAGGGATTATTTGTAGATTTCATCTTCATATCACCAGATTTAAAATACAACATAACTTAGAGAATTTGCAATAATAAGATTATCAGGGTCAATGATTGCAAAGATTTCAAGACATTTAGTCGAATCAGTTTGTTTGAGGCAGCGCCTAAAGATTCCGTTTTTTAAAAATATTTTTGTGATTTGCCACACGTATTTTATGCCCAAAGTGGAAAAAATTGATTTAGCTCGTTCTGGAAAAATTGAGAATGATTTTCTTCAACTCTTTTAAATTCAAATTTCAACCATGAGAATTTTTTAAATTTCCGCACGTTGGAGTAAATTCCAGAAACATTTATGAAAGAAACTAAAGTGGAAAGGACAATCTACCAATTTTTGAGGATATATTTCCATTCTAGTTCCCTGTCTGAAAGTTTACGAGAATTGAGCAGCAAAATCAGTTTTTAATCCGAAAAATATTTTCATAGAAATTCTTTGTAGAACATTTCTTTCTCAGTGCATTGCATGCAAGCATCGCATGCATTTGATAAGAGGTAGACTTATTACTTCACTTAAAAAACAAAATTATGCTCTGGCGATAATATTTTAAGAAAAATAAGATTTATTGGAGAGAGATGAATGAAGCATCCCTCTTCAGGTAGCCATAACTTGGAATTTATTAGAACTAGAACATTCCTTTTGTATTTTTGTAAGGGTTCAAGTCCATTCTCAAACTCATTTGGGAAGGGGCATTATACAGGGAATTTAAATAGAATTTTTTTTTCAATATAGAAAGTATAATCAGGAGGTCATATAGCAATTGGGCTTAATTTCTTTCCCATTTACTCATACGATCGTACACCTTTTGATTTCACTTTTAAAGACTGGGAGCTTCTGATACCCTTGAATGCAGGAATCTCTGAAAAAATATTATTTTTCTCCTTTTTTTAGCATTTTTGAAGATGCCAGCAGATAAAGCTCTACTATTTATGACTTCTCTTGAAAATATGCTGGGAAATTTAAAGTATATTTAAAATAAAGCCTTTAGAGAAAGAGCTTAATGAAATACTCATAATTAGCTTGAGATACTTAGGAAGCATTCTGTAAACCTGATCAGAAACAACTAAGTATGTAAAAGCCCTCATATATGAAAACTTGTTTGCGCTAAGCGTACACTATTATGTGCTACGTGTTTCTATAACTGCAGTTCGACTGATGTGTTAGGAGGAGTAGGGTGTAATAATTCTTGTTTGTCTCTGTTTTAGCGCATGCGCATAGTAGAAAGAGTCAGTATATAAGTCATGAACGAAGCAGGAGAGGTTCTCATTTCTTCATTAAAAATTGAAATGTATCTTGCAAGTTTAGCAATCCTACTTCTTTTGTTCTTCACGCTCTACGTCAAGCCGGCGGAAATGGCATGCACTACTGGAAACAAAGGTGATCCCTGTGATTACAATCAGCCATGTTGTGGAAAACTGATGTGCGCTCGTAAGATCTTTACTATTTGAAGATAGTTCCAAGTTATACGTCAAAGTTCTTCATCGAATAAAAAAAATTTCTTTTCCAGGTCCACTGGATACTCCTCAATGCGGATAAGAGCAATTCCTGCTGAGTGTGATGCGGCCAGATGAGATGTAAAGTTTTACAGAATTTAGGATTGCTGTAAAAACTATAAATTTATATTAAAATGTGCCACATCATCAAACATAATTTTCCTTTCCGAATTTATTGTTCTTAAAAATAAATAATTAAACTTAATTGAAACACTATTATTGTTTTCTCGATAAAGAGTTCCTTTCCGATTACTAACTCTGTTACTTGGGGCGGCAGAGAGGAAAACTTGTAGCCTTGTTTATAGACTTCAAGGCAGCTTTCGACTCAGTGAACAGGAGGGTATTGTGGCAAGCAACGAAAGAAAGAGGAATAGAGAAGGGACTGATTGGAAGGATAAAAGAAATATTTGAGGAGACTAGATGCAGAGTAAGGTTAGGGAAAGAGAAAGGAAAGGAGTCTTGGACACAGAGGGGACTCAGGCAAGGGTGGACGGTGAGCCCGCTACTGTTTAGTATAATGCTAGCAGACTTAGAGGAAAAGCTAAAGAAAAACGGAAAAGGAGGTCAGGGAAGTCAGGGGAAGAAAACGTTTCTTCATGAAAGCCCTACCAGATGATGAGTACAACTTTTTGGATTTCCTTAAAAAATCGAAAATTCCCATTTTGATCGCACGAAAAAAAAATAAAAAATAATCTGTGAACTCGATAGCTTTCGAAAGAATGATCATATCCGATCGTGCTTTGGCACCCATTTTGAAGGACCAAAAATACAAATCGAATTCGTTAACCATCTATTTTGGATCCAAATTAGAAGAGGGGCAGCATTTTGAAAATTTTTTTGGTTTTTTTCTCCAAGGCTCAAAAAATTTAAGTAAGGCTTCTTGTATAGTAGGTAAAACGTGAAACAATATATGCTTATGATTTTTTTTGAAAAAAACAAAATTGTCAGAGTTGTGGCATTTTCAAAATTCGAAAATATAAACGAAAATGAGAATTTTTAGCCAAACCA
>WSXT02066492.1:0-12461 GCA_011762715.2 Neuroterus valhalla | reverse complement strand
TCTCAAAACGTGGACATTTTATAAATTCCGCGAAAGTCAATTTTCACATAAAACCAATACCTTCTCATTATGATGAGTATGTAATAGTTGGCAATTCGGTAGACGATTTCGAATTCCCGGTCATTTCCCGGTTAAGTTTTACAATTTTCCCGATCAACTAGAAGTAACATATTTATATTTGTCGCAAAATCCCAACCTTTTTTTTATTCATGACGTTAATTATAAACATCCTTTACCACAACAGATCAAACAATGTTAAATAAATCAATTTTGAAAAGAATACTCAAATTTTCAACAACAAAAAATAATTTTTTAAGATAAATTGGAACAGTTAAGAAGATGGATTTTCAAATAAAAAGATAAATTTTTAACTCGAGCATTTCAATTTTTAACCATAAAGGTGAATATCCAAGCATAAAGATTAATTTTCGAGTAGAAAGAATAATTTCCCAAGAAAAAATACAACGTTTCAACAAAATAGTCGAATTTCGAATTCAGAACATAATTATTTTCCACCCAAAAATGGAACAGTAACATTTTTAGTTCAAAAAACTAATTTCGAATCAAGCATGAAATCTGTAGACTAAAACAAAAATCTTCAACTGAAGGAGTTCAGTTTTCATACAGATAAATTAATTTTTACTGAAAAAGATAAATTGTCAACGAAAATTGGAACTAAATGAATTTTTAACTGAGACTATGAAATTTTCAATTGGAATGAGTTAAATTTTCACTTTAAAAAAATTACTTATAAGAAAAAACTAACTTTCAACAAACAAAAACAACCAACTTTCGAACAAATTATTTCACTTTTACACAAAATGATAAAGAATCAAATGAAATTGTGGTTGCTACACTGAAGTAGTTGAATTATAAACTGAAATGATGAATACTCAACTAGAATAATTCAATTCTTGACAACAATTATTTTTAATGCAAAAAAAAATTGAGATTTGAACCAAAAAAATGAAAATTTTCAAACAAAAAAGGAAAAATGACATTTTTGTCGACTAACATGGAAAATGTTAAAATTTATAAGTTGAATTGTTAACCGGAAAGAAGAACAAAATGTGTTAAGTTTCAACGAAATAATTGAATTCTCAATTCAAACCGACAAATTTTCACCTAATTGTGGAATTTCGAACTAGAAGAGATCAATTTTCCACTAAAAATGAAACAGTTAAATTTTCAGTTGAAGAAATTGGTTTTCGACCAAACTGAAGTAGTAGTTGATTTTTAAACTAAAAAAGGATGAATTCGCAATGAACAATGTAAACAAGTTTTTTCTATCGTAATTCAAGAACTCTAAAGACTGCTTGAAGTACTTTCTTCATTTAAAATTAGGAAGAGGGGACTTTAAAAATGTTACAAATTTTGAATTGGAGGAACTATATTCAAAAGAAAATAAAACGTGATAAATATATTTTTCTGTAAAAATTCAGGTAATAATTTTTTCTATAGGTTTGGGCTATCATCAATTCGATTTTCAAATTTGAGTCAGCTAAAAAAATCTCATAGAGCAATGGAAAAAAATATAATTCTTCCTCTCATGACGTATGGGGATGTATTTAAATATTTTGAGAATCAGATTAAAGGAAGGTTAAATTCTTTAAATCAAATGATAAGATCTCTTTTTGAATCATAAAAAGAAAGCGGTAATTTCTCGTATTTTTTCGGTAGAATTTTTCACAGTCTAGGTTGAGTCAAGCAAATTCCTGGTTTTAAATAAATTCTTGGTCATTTTCCGGTTTCACATTTATATTGTGGCTAAATCATAACTTTCTTAGGTCAATTCAGAATTCAGTTATTGACATTCTTATCATAAAAAGAGTTGAAGCAAACCTACATTTTAAGAATCATGGATCTTTTATCAATTTTTTTTGCTTGAATCTTGAATGTTACTGTTATGAAAATTAGAAGTAGTTTTATATATTTTATCACCCTAATTCTAAATTAAAGCAGGGCTTCGAAAAAATGAAATTTAATTCATGAATCACATATTTTAAAAATCAGGACAAGAAATTCCTGTTAAGAATCAGAATTTTGAACAGGGAACTGCATAAATAATTATAATTTAGACTTTAGAACAGACATATTCCGTAAAGATTCATGATTTTTACTTCGAGACACGGAAATTTATAAGAAAAATTATAATTCTAAAATAAGGCTGTAGACTTCCGTAAGAAATTAAAAATTTTATTCTAGATTTACTTTAGAACAGGAAATTTTTGTTGGGAATTATGATTTTTACTTTAGGATACGGAGTTTCCGTAAAAGATTTTAATTTGGATTAAAATGTGAATTTACAAACACCATCCCTGTCCCAAATCAGAATTCGTCAGTTTTTGAAAATTCAGCTTCAGAGAATTTTCCAAATAAAATGGCAATTTCGGAAGATTAAAAATAAAACCACTATTGAAATTCAGGATTATAATTCTTTTTAAAACCCCTATTTTAAATCAGCAATCTTCTGAATCTTTTAGGATAATTACGAAATATCTGGAATTGTTGGTACACTAACAAATAAAATAAAAAATATATCTTTATGCAAATGTTAACTGATTAAAGAAGGGAAGATTAAAACTGGAAAATCGAAAAGTAATTTTGGCAAAATTTGAAACGAAAATATTTCAAATATTATTGATCAAAGTATTAATTCTGAATTCCGTATCACACCCTTTATGACCCTATTATTAATTTGAATAAAATATTTTTTCCTAGACATTTCCCGCTTATTCTGGGTATATAAAAATCCCCCGACAATTCTACGGTTTCCAGGTAGCCCCAGTTAATAGGGAACTGGAACTTAGGGAACTTTTAAATTACTCAAATATGTACAATTTATGTTTTTCTCATAGAAAGCTTATTATCGCTTCAATCTCTCGACGTGCTCGAATGACTTGAATCTAATTCGCAGCTGTCAGTTTAAAAGGTTCAATTGCAGATGGTGAACTCTGAAAGTCTGAAAAAGCGAAATAAATATTGTATGAGGAATTCAAAACTCAACTATAAATTCAAAAGATTTTTGAATATCCATCAAAATTTTCGGTTATATGGTCAATATTGTTGTTTCTCTGTACCATGTTTTTGATTTACAGAAACCATATTGACAGTTTTCCCATCATTATTTTATGTGAAACGTATCATTATCTTCTGAATTGTTGTCTCCACTTATTGGAATAAAATTAATATTTTTTAAATTTGAAACTGAGAAAAACCCGAAATAAAATTTCCTTATAACGTCGAAAATTCAAGTTTATATCCGCAACTACTTTTTGATTTTGTATTTTGTTTTTGAGATTTCAATAGGTATATTCGAAGGTGTTTGTCCAAATTAAGTCGTTGAATTCTTAGCTTTTTTATTCTAATTTTTTTTACTTCCAAAAACATAATTTTTGTTCCAATTTCTTCTTTATTATTGTTTTTTTCTAAGAAAATGCTTCATTGATCGGGAGCCTAAAAATTAGCCTTTTCGGAGTCTATTTTTTTAAAAGGGGGTAAACTGCAATTTCACCTTTACAAAATTTAAATTTCAAACCAAAAAGTTAAATTTTCAAGCAGGAAATATCAATTTTTGAATATAAATAATCAAATTTTCAATCAGAAAATTATTTTCTAACCAAAATAATAGTCATTTTCAGAAAATAGATGAATTTTTAACCAGAGATAAAACTGATGGATCTTTAGCAAAAAAAATGAATGATTAACAAAAGAGTTCAAAATTTAACCAAATAGTTTGATTTTCAACTAAAAAGATTATTGTTCAACCAAGAAGATTAATTTTCTACACGAATTTTTAATTTCCCTAAAGTTATGTGATTCTATATAATTTTCTGAAATAAAAAATTAGATAGCCTTGAAACTGAAACAATTCCAAACTCTGTATGAAACTAAGTATCTTCGAATTCTGACCTTGAAACAAAGGTATTGAAAAATTAAAAACTTGAAAATGAATATGTATAAAATAGTACATATAAAGTATAATAGTACGCTAATAAACTGTCGAATCGGCATAAAAAAAGTGCAGTGACAAAAAACACAGAAGAATCAAACCGAAAAACAGGAGATTCAATTTAAACAAACTGAATTAATGAATGAATAAAAGATCATCATAGTTAATTGCAGATACTTAAAAAATGATACCAAAAAAACGCATGTGACGCAAAGAAAACAAAAGTAATCAAACTAAATGTGAAACCTCGAACCTCACATCAGAGAATTTGAAAGAGGAAAGAAGAGAATTCAGGTTAATTATCATAATTAGTACCTCGTATTTCGATGGGAGTTGTGTCGATGGTGAGATTTGTTGCTGTGAGTCCTATGGTGTTTCTGGGAACCCTTGCTATGTAAGCTATGGCTATGCTCACTAGCCCCTGATTTTATGCTCTCCGTCTCCATACCCGGGACAGGCAAGCGCCCAAAATCTACCCGAAACAAGCATTCCCTTCTCTGCACAGCAAATAACTACATCCACTCAGACATCTCGTTCCTCACAAAAATAATTTCGGAGCACCTCGTGGATGATTCGACAGCACGCTACCCGTTGCGTGCTTCGTCGACAGTCCCAACGCTCATTATTTTATCCCACGTAGTTCGCGTCCCGTTCATGGAGGCCAATTCATAAACACTAATCTTCTCCGTCGGCACTTCACGTAGCTTCAACCGGAAAGCTTTACTTATCGGTAAAAAAATCAAATGTCATCGGCGATTCTTCAAAAAACTGACGCCGACACGCCTAACTTTTATCATTTTCTACCCCCTTCTTCACCCTTCTTACTCTGTCCTTTTCCATTCCTCCCATGCTTCTTTTCCTGCTTTCTGCATTCCGTACACGCAAGAATTCGGTGCGTTGTTGTCAGATTTCCTAGTTTCCCGCCATGTTAAATAATTCTCAGAACTAGAGCGGCAATTTTGAATGTCATAAAATAAGTTTTAGCGATGTCTTTGGTTTTAGGTTAGATTCGTACATATTGAGATAGAATGAAAATTAAATTTATGAACGAGAGCATTCTTGAAAATTTAAATAGAATTTTGAGTTCAAGCTTCATCCTTCAAAAAGAGAATTTTTAATAGTTTTCGATCAAAGTTACTAGATTCCCTAGAATCTGGTGATAAAGTTCCAGCTGGCGATGACAATCAGCTGACTTCATTGATTTCTTCTCTCTTGTCTGCTCCTGTCAAAAATAATAGAAATACTGATAAACCCGTCATAAAGACGTACATAAGGAATTTAACATATTGTTAATTTCTCCGAAGTTTGAAAGAGTTTCTGCGAACCTCAAAAAGTACATCGAAAAGGTATTTTCGAATATATATTACATATTGATGAAAAAGGCCTTTTTTTGTGTAGAATATGACACTAACTAGAAAGATATTTATATTTTTCAATTTAATATTATCCATAAATAAATCGTAATTATACCAATGTTACTTTATTCGTGGCTATGTAAACTACTTATTAATAGGTTCAATCTAAATGTTCGTATTCATTAAATTTATATCTCTGGTATATGTTTGCATTTATAGAGGGTTATATTATTAAAAAAGAAAAAAATATTAGCATGGATGACCTCGTACAGTTACGGTGGCCTGAAATGAAATATTTTGTTGTATTTTCTGCCCCATATTTTCTTTATTTGGTGTAAAAATAATGATTATGCTACTCTTTATTATAAAAAAAAATGTCGAAGCCCGGCGTGGTCCGAAGCCTTTAAAACGCTAAAAAGTGTTAATTTTTTCTGCATTAAAAAATGGCAAATGACGTGTCATAATAGGAATAATTATGACAATAAATAATTGTATAGGCATGACGAAAATGTATAAAATTCAAAATTTAAAAATTTATTTCATTTATTTAATAATTTATAATTTATTAAAATATATAACATTTAAAATGATTTTTAATGATTTCACGAGATTTCTAAACATTAGAAAAAATCTAAGAAATTCCTGATTTGGAACGAGGAATTTTAAAATAGAACAATAATCTGGCTTGGAACAGGCATTTTTTTTATTTCCCGTCCAAATCAGAATTGGAATCAGTTTCGGAAATTATGTGTTCTAAGTCACAGGTATATTGATTTCTACAAATTTTCTGTTCCGAAGAAGAAATTGTCATTCTGTAAGGCATTCTTCTACATTTATTTATCGTCTAAACTTAAAATTATAATTCTTTCCCATTATTTACGCTCCATGTTGAAAAATCACATTACGGGTTCAAAAGTCATCTTTATTCAAAATTCGTCTTTTTTTTCTAAACATTCTATTATGTTCTTAGAAAATTCAGCTATTTAGTTGAAAAATTGTATTTTAGGAGAGAAAATCGAGCTATTAGGCTGAAAATGAACTTTTCCTGTTAGAAATTTAGATTTCTGGGTTTAAGCCTCGTCTTTTTGGTTGTAAAGTTCAATTTCCTTGGTTGATAGTTCCCCCTTAAGGAATTGAAAATTCAACTTTTTTTTTCAATTAACTTTTTTGTCGAAAATCCGTCTTTTTGGGTTGAAAAATTTACTTTTTGATTGAAAACTTATATTTTTTTGTTCAAAACTCCCCTTTTTGGATTAGAATTGCAATTGTTTTTGTTAAAAATTATTCTATTTTATTGAAGGATAGCTTTTTTCTGTACCTTATATTTTCGCGTTAATTTTTTGTTCAGAAGATAATTATTTTTGTATGAAATTCGTCTTTTCGGGATCAAAGTAAACTTTTTAGGTAATAACTCATATTTTTTCGTTGAAAACTCGTCTTTTGGGTTCTTGAATTGAACTGCTTTGGGGAAGAACTCGTCTTTTTCAGTTAAAACTTCAACTTTTTTTGTTGAAAATTTGTCTTTTCAAGTTGAAAATCTGTATTTGTTTTTAAAAATAAATATTCTTGGGTTAAGTTTTTTTTTTAATTCGTTCTTTTTGGCTTGAAAAATAGACAAATTAAAAAAAAATTGTATTCTCCTCAAAGAAGATTCAATTATTTATTTGAAAAATCGCCTGCTTTGCTTAAATTATCACATATTACATTTCACTTTTTTAAAATAAAATTTCATTTTATTTTGTACTGAGATTCTGTTGAATATTAAATTGTTTTTAAAAATCTTGTTCCTGTTGCTTGTGATTCCAACTAGCTTAGTTTTAAATGAAAATGTTCGGTCGATGATTTTTTTTATTGCTTCTATTTCGCTGAAAATTCTTTTTTTTTTCAATTCAAAATTTATTTTTCTTCTGGACAATCTGTTTTTTTTTCTAATTAAAATTAAATTAAATTTGGTTGAAGTCCATTCTTTTTTCTTTCAAATTCGAATATTTGGTTGTTGAACATTCGTTTCTTTTGTTTAAAAGTTCGATTATTAGGTTGTAAGTGTAACACTTGAGTCTTTTGGAGAATTGTTTATATAATATGTACTATGTATTTATAAAATGAACAAGGAGTGTCAAATAACAAATATTGAATAACAAACTTTTGAGGAGTAGAATGAGCTTCTGTAAAATGGAATTGAATGCAAAAATTGCGATTTTTGTCTGAAGCAGAAGAAAAAACACAAATATGCAAACAACTTATAAGGTTTCAATGCATTCCATTTTTTATTTTAGATTCTACTCTCAATCTAAAAGGCAATCATGGCGTGTATTCCTTGTGTCGTGATACCAATATTACTCCTCATCTTCAGATTCCTCATTCAACCAATTCTTCTAAGATTCTGGAACCGCAAAAAGGAAAGCGAAGAAGGAGACAAAAAAAGTCCACCAACTTTGGTCAAAGAATGTAAAAACGGAGTGTGCAAAATGGTATGGAAGAATGATGAGGACGTTATGAAAGTAGACTAAGAACTTATACTTTTAATTCTAAACTTCGTTTACGGAAAGTCGGTGCTCCTTCAATTGTAGATAAATGAAAAAGATAAAAGTCCAGTCTCAATCATCACATTTGAATGAACTCTAATGCGAAAAAAATGTACCTGTAATGTTTGAATTCACAAATTTTAACTGATGTTGGAGTACTGTTAGGTTAATCTATTATAGTGCAATTTGTTTATATTTAGGTGATCCTCGCAATTGTAACTTGTCCAGCGAAACTGTGCTAGAATGTTTGCGAATAGTGATTTGCATTATGTAATATAATTATTATAAAAAGCCCTTTTATTCCAGCTCATATTCTAAATCACTCGAAAAAGTTTGAAGTTCACAATTTTCACTAGAAAGTCACATTTAAATTACAAAATACTGAAGTAAAATAAGGTCATATTCCTCATTATTTTAAGTACCGTTCATTTAGTAATGTTAATGAAGATTCCTTACATTTTTTTATTCACAAATTAACGCGTTTAAAAATTAAGATTGAAGTAAAAAATGATAGTATGGAAAATGTTTAATTTTCGGAAGATTGAAATTTCGAAACAAATGTTAAACTTCCAGAATTTCTAGTTAAAAAATGTTTTTAATGTATAAATCCCTAATAAAGTTGCTGGATCTCTAGCCTCGGGAAGAAAATTTGGTGATCCTTACAATACTGATAAAATTCTTGTAAACAATATTGCAGACAGTATTTAAAACTCTATAAAAATTTAGATAATGACGAGGATGGATTAAATATCAGAAGGACAGTAACTAAATTAATTCCAAATCACAGAAAAAATGTTCTTTAATATTCCTCTCGATTTATATTGGTTTACATTGAAGGAAAAATGAATTTACATAAAAATTATGTAAATCATATATAACGATATGTATATGTCAATAAAAGCAGTACGCCAGCCCGCAACATACGTCGTGTGTGATTTTTAGTAGAAGCACGTTTAGCCGGAATGAAAGTGTTTTGGTACACATTCGCAAAATTTGTAAGAAATTATAAAAAAGGGTGGTTGAAGAAGTAACCTTTTCCGCCAAAACGTCGAATAATTGGTTGAAGGTTCAACTACTTTGATTAAAATTCATTCTTCTTGTTAATGATTCATACCTCCGGTTGAAAATTCAACTATTTAGAAGTTAATTAATCCAATTTGTAGTTATTCTATATTAAATATCGCTAGATAATATTATTTAATATTGTTATTCTATATTAATTTTTTTTAATTGAAAATTTAGGTATTTCAAAATTCGTCATAAAAAATCAATTTATCTTTTTGATTATTCATCGATTTGGAGTTATTTTTTATATCTAAAAATGCAACTTCTGTTTTGGATTTAAAATTTATACTCTTAATTGATACTTGATCTTTTCTGATTAAAAATACATCTTTTTTGTTTGAAAATTCCACAATTTGATAGAAAATAATAATAATTTGTTTGTGATTAAAAACTCAACTTTATATTAAAATAATGAACTACTTGGTTATAGGCTTTCTTCCTTGTTGTAAATTCGAATTTTTGGTTTGAAAATGAAACTGTTCCGTAGAATTTTGGTTTCTTGGTCCTGAAAATTCAACGATTTGGTATGTTATTCATTTTTTTTCTTTCAAAATGAACCATTTTTTTGTAAATTAATGTATATTCTCAAAAATTAATTTTTGTCCTATAACATTGATCTTTTTGAAAGAAAATGCATTGACAAGTTGTCAATTAAGTCGATCAACTAGTTAAAAATTCGTTTTTTGTTTCGTTGAAAACCATTTTCTAAACGAAAAATTGTATTATTCCTTTTTTGTTTGAAACTCATGTTCTTTGGTTAAAAATCTGTCTTCTAGTAGAAAATTTATCTTCTAGCGGATAGGTTGAAAATCCCGATGTTTAGTAAAAAATGCAGTATTCAATTTTGATTCTATTTTTGTTAAAACCACTATCCTTTTCACGACATAATTATACGATAAATTACTTGAGAAAGATCCGCAGTGTGTTCGAAACGTTAAGGCTTTTTTATCGAAATAAATATGCTTTTGCACGTTTTTCTCAGATCTTTTTATTTTTACTTCACCATTGACCGTAAGACCAAAAATATTTGCTGAGATCTGCTGAAATACTTATTACACTATGTAGTTTGGTGTTTGTACTCTTCTATCATTCCTACTATCAACAATAAATTCGTAGCCTAGTTCAAGTTAAAAACTAGCACTACTTGCAGAAGAAAGCACACAATTTATATGAAAGATGGATAAACTTTTATTACAAAGTATATGAACATTTTACTTATGAACATGGCTCTTCAAAAAACGGATATTTCATCCTCAAAAAACAATATGTATCAATATCATGTACCTCAATCGACATGGAATGAAAACATCTGATCAATCATAACAAACGGAAGGACTCTCGTCCACATCTCCAGCATTTCCAACATGCACGTCTCTATGTAAAAATATAAATTCACGGAAGAACATATTCTAAATAAACAAATAAACCGATTTCTAAAGTGAAAAGCGGTACTATTCTGTGTCTTAAATACTGGAAAGAAAGGTTTCAGAACAGTATTTGTATCAGTGCGGCTGTAGAAAATTTGTGTATTACTTATTTACTCCTTTAAGCGTTAATGTACTTTCTTAAGTTCGACATCGAATATAAGCGTGCTGTTTCCGGGAATTACTGGTGGCGATCCTTTGTTTCCATATCTGTAAGAAAAATAATGAATAATTATAGATGATGAAATATGAATATTAAAATTAGTTTACACTAGAACCACATATGCAATAAAGGGATTTTTTTTTAAGAAAAGGGAATATTTTTTTATCAATTTTTCGATTTTTTTCTTGGAAGAACGAATATATAGCTGGATTGTTAATACCAATTATATGTAAAAAAATATTCAAGTTATTCAATATTCAAAATATTCAAGCTATCAAAAATAATTTCTGACTTTTTTGCAAAAAACTATACTTGTCCCCGAAATATGACGATTCTGAATGAATAATGGAATAAATTATGATATTTTCAAGACAAAGCAGTGCTTAAGGGTTAAAAAAAATACAACTACAATTTTATTCAAGTTATTATTTTTGAGATTATTGTATGAAAAACATAATAATCTATAGAAAAGATCCAATTAAAACAATAAATGTTTGATTCTTCAAGAATTTTTTATACAATGAACCCATTTCCATTTTTTACCAATTTTTAAATTTTTATCATTATATTCTCAGATTTATTTGCATTTTTTTACTGCAGCCTTTGAAATCGGAAAGTTTTCAAAACATCTGATGGGTTATAAATTTCATTTTTCAATAATTGTTGAATCGAAGGCTTTTGAATGAGGCATTTTTCCAGTTTTTAGACATTATTCCTCTTTTTTTTTGGCTAGAAAACTGATCCTCTTGGTTGAAAAAAAATTCTTTTTAGTTGAAGATTCATCTCTTTGTTTGAAACTTCGTTGAAAATTCGTTTTCTCTTTTGGTTGAAAATGAATGTGAACTGAAAATGTAACTATTCCATTTTTTGTTGGAAATAAATATTGGTCTTTTCTAGCTGAAAATTCATCTGTATGGTTGAAAATGCTTGTGAATTGTTTAAAATTTAACTTTTCTGCCAGATTCAACTGTTTTTAATTTGTTAGAAAAATGTTTTTCGTTGAAAAACTAACTAATCATCTCGCAGTTATACTTTGTAATTTTTTTTTTACATTAATTGTTTTAGACTAAATCCCTCTCTTCGGTACGGAATTGAACTATTTTACTGAGAAATCAGAAATTTGTTAAAGACATCCTTTCGGTTGAAAATTCATTTTCAATGGTTGAAAATGCAGTTTAGTAGGAAATTCATATTTATTGGTAACAAATCTAAATATTTGGTTAGAAACTCAACTAGTTTGTTCGGAAAATTGAATTTTTTTGGTAGAGATTCAACTACTTCATTGAAAATTCGATTATTTGGTAAAGATTTTGTTTTAACCAAAAAATCTTTCTTATTTTTGGTTGAAACATTAACCATCACATTTTTCATTGAAAATTTGTCTTCTTATGATTGAAAATTCAGACTTTTGGTTAAAAGTTTTTTTTTCGGTAGAAAATTCATCATATTAGTTAAACATTCATAAGCTTTTTTGAATATGCAACATTTTTACTTGAAATATCGTTCAAAATTTGGGTGTTGGGTGAAAAATTGAACTATCCGGTTTAAAAAATGAATATCTCTCATGGTTGAAATATCAACTATTACATTTTTTTATGAGAATTTATCTTTTCATAATTGAAAATTCAGATTTTTTGTTGAGAGATTTTCTTTGTTGGTAGGAAATCCATCTTTTTGGTTGAACATTCATCTAATTTGTTGAAAACGACGTTTTTACTCCAAATATCGATTCGGCAGACCATTTAAAATTCCCGGTCATTTTCCGGTTTTTCACGGCCAAGTTTTTTCATTCTTCCAGTCAACTAGAAGTAATATATTTATATTTGTCGCAAAACGCTAACATTTATTTTTATACAAATCCAAACATCCTTCAACACAACAGATCAAACATTGCAAAATAAATCAATTTAAAAAAGAATACTCTAATTTTCAACAAAAAAATATAATTTTTTTACAAAAACTGGAACAGTCAAACTT
>WSXT02066481.1:0-12461 GCA_011762715.2 Neuroterus valhalla | reverse complement strand
AGATGAAAAAAATGTGTCGATCGTCTTGTCTAATTTTATGATATTGTCGCAAAATCTTTTTTAAGTTTCGTCCCGGGATAATCTCACTGGACTCATCAGTAAGGCATTGTGGAGTTAGCCCTGCCTTAGACGTTCCAAAAGATTTTATACTCTAAAAATCAAAATATACATGTTGATGTTAAATGGTATTGACCAGTGCTCATTCTAGTGAAGATGGAAAAATTTGTCAATCGTTTGGTCCAATTTCATGATACTGTCGCAATATCTTCTCTACGTTTCGTCCCGGGCTAATCCTACTGGACTCATCAGTAAGGCATCGTGAAATAAGCCCTGCCTTAGACGTTCTAAAAAATTCAATCCTTAAAAAGTTAAAATATACATGTTGATGTTAAATGGTTTTGACCAGTGCTTATTCTAGTGAAGATGGAAAAAAAGTGTCAATCGTCTGTTCTAATTTTATTTTATGGTCGACATATCTTCTTTACGTTTCGTCCCGGGCTAATCTCACTGGAGTCATCAGTAAGGCATCGTGAAGTTAGCCCTGCCTTAGACGTTCTAAAAAGTCAATACTTCAAAAATCAAAATATACATTTTGATGTTAAATGGTTTTGACCAGTGCTTAGTCTAGTGAGGATGGAGGAGAAATGTCGATGGTCTGGACTTACTTTATGATATTCTCGTAATATCTTCGCTACGTTTCTTCCCGGGCTTATCTCACTGGAATCATCAGTAGGGCATCGTGAAATAAGCCCTGCCTAAGACGTTCCAAGAAATTCAATACTCCAAAAATCAAAATATACATGTAGATGTTGAATGGTTTCGACCAGCGCCTATTCTAGTGAAGATGGAAAAAAGTGTCGAATGTATGGTCTAATTTTATGATATTGAAGCAATATCTTCTTTACGTTTTATCCCGTATTAATCTCACTGGACTCATCAGTAAGGCATCGTGAAGTGAGTCCTGCCTAAGACGTTCTAAAAAATTCAATGTTCTTAAAATCAAAATATACTTTTTGATGTTAAATGGTTTTGACCAGTGCTTATTCAAGTGAAGATGAAAAAAATGTGTCGATCGTTTGGTCTATTTTTATGATATTATCGTAATATCTTCTCTACGTTTCGGCCTGGGCTAAACTCACTGGACTCATCAGTAAGGCATTGTGAAATAAGCCCTGCCTTACACGTTCTAAAAAATCCAATGCTTTAAATATCAAAATAAACATGCAGATGTTGAATTGTTTTAACCAGTGCTTATTCTAGTGAAGATGGGAAAAATGTGTCGATCGTCTGGTCTCATTCAATGATATTGTCGCAACATCTTCTTTACGTCCCTTCCCGGAATAATCTCACTGGACTCATCAGTAAGGCATCGTGAAATGATACCTGCTTCAGTCGTTCTAAAAAATTCAATATTCTAAAAATCAAAATATACATGTTGAAGTTAAATGGTTTTGACCAGTGCTTATTCTAGTAAAGATGGAAAAAATGTGTCGAGGGTCTTGTTTAATTTTATGATATTGTCGCAAAATCTTGTTTACACTTCGTCCCGGGCTTATCTCACTGGACTCATCAGTAAGGCATCGTGAAATAAGTCCAGCCCTAAACGTTCTAAAAAATTAAATACTTTGAAAATTAAAATATACATCTAGATGTTAAATGATTCCGACCAGTGCTTGTTCTAGTGAGAATGGGAAAAATGTGTCGATCGTCTGGTCTATATTTATGATATTGTCGCAATATCTTCATTACGTTTTGTCCCGTGCTAATCTCACTGGACTCACCAGTAAGGCATCGTGAAGTAAGCCCTGCCTTAGACGTTCTAAAAAATTCAATACTTCAAAAATCAAAATAAACATGTAGATGTTAAATGGTTGCGACCAGTGCTAATTCTATTGAAGATGGAAAAAAAGTATCGATCGTCTGGTCCAATTTCATGATACTATCGCAATATCTTCTTTGCGTTTCGGCCCGGGTTAATCCCACTTGACTCATCAGTAAGGCATCGTGAAATAAGCCCTGCCTTTGGCGTTCTAAAGAATTCAATACTTTAAAAATCAAAATATGCATGTTGGTGTTACATAGTTTTGACCAGTGCTTATTCTAGTGAAGATGGAAAAAGTGCCGATCGTCTGGTCTACTTTTATGATATTCTCGCAATATCTTCTCTACGTTTCGTCCCGGGCTAATCCCACTGGACTTATCAGTAGGGGATCGTTAGGCGTTCTAAAAAATTCAATACTTTAAAAATCAAAATATACATGTAGATGTTGAATGGTTTCGACCAGTGCCTATTCTAGTGAAGATGGAAAAAATGTGTCGATGGTCTGGTCTAATTTTATGATATTGTTGCATTATCTTGTATACACTTCGTCCCGGGCTTCTCTCACTGGACTCATCAGTAAGGCATCGTGAAATAAGTCCTGCCTTAAACGTTCTAAAAAATGAAATACTTTAAAAATCAAAATATACATCAAGATGTTAAATGATTCCGATTAGTGCTTATTCTAGTGAAAATGGAAAAAATGTGTTTATCGTCTGGTCTTTTTTCATGATATGGTCGCAATATCTTCATTACGTTTTGTCCCGGGCTAATCTCACTGGACTCACCAGTAAGTATCGATCGTCTGGTCCAATTTTATGATATTGTCGCAATATCTTCTTTACGTTTCGGCCCGGGGTTATCCCACTAGACCCATCAGTAAGGCATCGTGAAAGAAGCCCTGCCTTAGACGTTCTAAAAAATTCGATACTTCAAAAATCAAAATAAACATGTAGATGTTAAATGGTTGCGACCAGTGCTTATTCTAGTGAAGATGGAAAAAAAGTATCGATCGTCTGGTCCAATTTTATGATATTGTCGCAACATCTTCTTTCCGTTTTGGCCCGGGTTAATATCACTGGACTCATCAGTAAGGCATCGTGAAGTAAGCCCTGCCTTAGGCGTTCTAAGAAATTCAATACTTTAGAAATCAAAATATATATGTTGATGGTAAATGGTTTTGACCAGTGCTCATTCTAGTAAAGATGGAAAAAATGTGTCGATCGTCTGGTCTATTTTTCTGATACTGTCGCAATATCTTCATCACGTTTCGTCCCGGGCTAAACTCACTGGACTCATCAGTAAGGCATCGTGAAATAAACCCTGCCTTAAACGTTCCGAAAATCCAAAACTTTAAAAATCAAAATAAACATGTTGAGGTTAAATTGTTTTGCCCAGTGCTTATTCTAGTGAAGATGGAAAAAAGTGCCGATCGTCTGGTTCACTTTTATGATATTCTCGCAATATCTACTCTACGTTTCGTCCCAGGCTAATCCCACTGGACTCATCAGTAGGGCATCGTTAGACGTTCCAAAAAATTCAATACTTTAAAAATCAAAATACACATTTAGATGTTGAATGGTTTCGACCAGTGCCTATTCTGATGAAGATGGAAAAAAGTGTTGAACATCCGGTCTAATTTTATGATATTGAAGCAATATCTTCTTTACGTTTCATCAGGGAATAATACCACTGTACTCATCAGTAAGGGATCGTGAAATAAGCCCTGCCTAAGACGTTCTGAAAAATTCAAGACTTAAAAAATCAAAACGTACATGTTGATGTTAAATGGCTTTGACCAGTGCTTATTTTATTGAATATGGAAGAATTGTGTCGATCTTCTGGTCTAATTTCATGATATTGTCGCAATATCTTCTTTACGTTCCGTCCCGGGCCAATCCCACTGGACTCATCAGTAAGGCATCGTGAAATAAGCCCTGCCTTAGACGTTCTGAAAAATTCAATACTTTAAAATTCAAAATATACATTTTGATGTTAAATGGTTTTGACCAGTGCTTATTCTAGTAAAGATGGAAAAATGTGTCGATCGTCTGTTCTATTTTTATGATACTGTCGCAATATCTTCATCACGTTTCGTCCCGGGCTAATCTCACTGGACTCATCAGTAGGGCATCATGAGATAAGCCCTGCCTTAGACGTTCTAAGTATCCAAAACTTTAAAAATTAAAATAAACATGTTGAGGTTAAATGGTTTTGCCCAGTGATATTCTCGCAATATCTTCTTTACGTTCTGTCCCGGGCTAATCCCACTGGACTCATCAGTAGGGCATCGTGAAATAAGCCCTGCTTCGAACGTTCTAAAAAATTTAATAATTTAAAAATTCAAATATACCTGTAGATGTTAAATGATTCCGACCAGTGCTTATTCCAGTGAAGATGGACAAAAAGTGTCGATCGTCTGGTCTGATTTTATGATGGATATTTTGATTTTTGAAGTATTGAATTTTTAAGAGCGTCTAAGGCAAGGCTTATTTCACATTGTCTTACTGATGACCTAGACCTGCGGGAATTCGCCGGCTAACATGTGGTTCTTGCATGAGAAGCAAGTCCACTTCATTCGCTACGAGTGCGCTTCAAACGGGTCGGACATCTTTTTAAAATTTCAATAGAAATATTCAATGATACCTGCGCTAACCCGCGGAGATTGGGTGATATCCTACACCCGCTGTATCTTGGATAGAAACTCCCACCAACATCCACATCGGGGAAACCTTGAGCCCCACAGAGACCAACTAATTTATGGGCAATCGGCCGGCATTCACCGACAAAGGGCAGTCTGCCCAATCCCAGGTACCCGTCCAGAGACGGGATCATCACTTTGCCCAAAACATATTTTGGGACCGACCTGCCGATCCTAATTTCAGGACTCCTTGTCCGGTACGGTTGAACCAGCTCGAAGTAGGCAGTGGCGCCACGCGCTGGAGTACATTTCTAAGGGGCAACTCAATCAAGAGATAATCCTTAGGTTTCACCCTTTCATCTGTTTCTCAAATATTTTTTATTTTTTTATTCTTTTTTTCAGAAGAAGGTTTGCAAAAATGCTTTACGTACTAAACTTATTTATACTCAAGGGACTCTAGAGTATAGAGACCATAAAGTTTGAAAGTGAGTGTGGGACTGACCGATGTTCTGGCCTTATCCACTAGAATCAACTCCTTTTTTTTACTTATTTTTTCAGAAGGACAATTGAAAAAATGCTTCACGCACTAAACACTCTCATACTCAAAGGACTCTAGAGTATAGAGACCCTTAAGTTTGAAAGTGAGTGTGGGACTGACCGATGTTCTGGCCTTATCCACTAAAATGAACTCCTTTTTATTACGCCTCAGGGCCGGGAGACGTCACCAAACATAGTGAAGATGATAAATTTGTTCGCGATCTTATTCCTTCGCCATGTTGAGATGTAGCTGTTGATTGGCAGATGTCAACCAATTCCTAGTTGATCATATGCTTCGACTGCTGTTGTTGCATTGAACATTTTAAACTCTGCAAATCCTCCAATGAGCATCCTTGAAAAAATTGTCTTTACGTCTTTCTTTACGACTTTCCATCCTTGAAGATCCTCGATTGATTTATTCGACTAGACTCTTTTCCGGTTCAGAGTTTTAGCACTAAATTTGATGTATCATCCAGCATCTCCAGATTCTGAGTAATGAATGTACCAATGCCAGCAATGGACTCATAGTATTGCCTCTTGTTGTTGTATGCTACCTGAAGATCGAATTGGTCATTGAGAACCTGAGCATTGATCACTAGGGCCTCATTGCTCTTTGTGGCAATGATATTCGGCTTCCTTAGTCCACTTGGCGTCTTAATTTGCGGCTCTAGTATGCTGTTATATTCGAAGCAACGCAATTCACTGGCAACGTACTTCACCACTGCATCATGCCTCTTCATCCTCATGAACTTGGATCTAAAGCACTTCTGAATTACATGATCGAGGGTTCTTTTTGCATCGCAGCCACCCCGGCATCTTCCATCGGTTGTTTGGCCTCTTAATGTTCGAGACCTAGTTGGAAAGGCCTTAATTCTGAGACGGCAAGAGTAAATAAAATCCTTGCCACTCAGGAATCTAGAGCCACCACTCTCCCATTGGTGCTTCTCAAATATTCGGGCTGACTGGCTGAGACCTTTACCATCCACAGAATTGTGGAGCTTCTGGGCCCACAAGTTATCTATATCCAGAGCTGAGTGAAAGATGGTCTCGTGATCTAAAAATCTTTTCTCACAACTTTCTATTTCCGTTTCCAGGAACGGATGTACTGCATCATTTACTCCTCTCCTCAGAGATTCAAGCGTTGCGTTTCTAATAAGCGGTGCAGTCCAACGAATCGCTGGTATACCAAGTCCTCCCTCTTTTATTGCAGCATGGATGTGAGCGTTCGGTGTGTCTTGAGGTAGACTCAGCCATTTCTAATGGCTGCTCTAACGACTCTATCAACCTCCGGAAGCGTTCCTAGAAGGACATCGCCTAGAGCAAGTTGGTGATAGACTTTTGGCAACAACTGTGTTCTAAAGGCAAAGAGCCTATGCTGAGGCTTGAGTGGAGCTCTCGCCAAACTCTCAATGTCTTGCGATACTTGGTCCAGCTTGATTTTCCTGCTCCCCGCCCACGAGTTTGCAACATTCGAGCCTCACAGCTAATATCCTGCGCAGACCCCTTACTTAAATCAATGATATAGTAATAGGTCTGTATTTGTTTGGTTCGTCTTTATGTCCTTTCTTCGGTATAAAGATAGTACGTGACGACAATAGACTTTTCGGTAGCCTTTCAGTCCACATAATTATATGAAAAAGCATTAAAAGAACTTGCTTGAGGATCTTGTCATAATCCTTGTCTGTCAGCCCATCTGGGCCAGGCGCTGTTTTCCCTTCGATATTATGCCTTTCAAACTCCTCCATGTTAGAAATTCTCTCAGACATCCAGGAAAGCCGCATACTTCAGGGCTCATTCAACGCCAGTGCTTAGCAGACTCCTCTTCTACCCCATGACTGGCGGCAGTAGATAGGGACGGTGGGAATCTCTTTAATCCATTCATGCATGTCACTAATTGGATGACCAGGCATTTTTTTTCTATTTTTTTTTTTTTGGTAAGGAGAATTGTAGAATCTTTTATGGACTAACCAATTTTGAACTTAAGGGACCCTCATAGTACTAGAGTCCTCAGAGAATGAAAGTCAGTGTGGCACTGACCAACGGCCTTACCCACTAAAACCAACTCCTTAATGTTTGCGCCTCATGATTTAGGATGCTGCAGGAAGCGTCACCCATGTGTATACAGCTGCTGATGTTGATCTTCTTCGGTATACCGCTCCTACGAAGTTCCTAGAAGTTCCTGATATGAGTTATCCGTTACCTTTGTTGTCGTGTGGTGTCTTCTTTTAGCCTATTCCGTATCTTGCTTGTCTGCTGCTTCAAGCTGTTGCCGTTTGGTTCAACTAGCGGAACGCGCTTATTCCGCCTATAATAACTCTAGAAGACAAAATCCTCAGGTCTTTTTGAGTGATTTCCCATCTCCTCAGGTCTGTTGCTGAATCTGGCGACCAAACTCCTTATCAGTTTAACGCGGCCGAGGAGAACGCGATGTTTGCGTTCGGTGACTTTGAGCGTATAAACTGCTCATTCCAGGATTGTCTTGGTAATATTTCGGCTTGTTGTTGTGCGCTGTTTGTAAGTTGAACTATTCCTCTACAATTTGGCTATCAATCACCAAGACTTTCTGTCCCTAAGAAGCTACGAGATCTGGCTTACCTTATCCGTCATGAGTTTTTATACGTGGTTCTACTTCAACCTTTTAACCTTGATCACATAACCTTTTTGCTACGTATTTAGAGACTGCGTCGTGCCTGTACTTCCTTTTTACATGCGTTTTAAAACATCGTTGTATAACGTGATTCAGCGTTTCATTTGCTTCACAACCTGCTCGGAATCTCTGTATCTTTATGTCTTCCTCGAGATGTGCGCGATTTTGTTAGCGAGACACTCATTCTAAGGCAGCAAGAATTAATAAAATCCTTGACACTCAAGAATTTAGTGCTATCTCCAACCCATCTATACTGATTTGTTTCCCTGTATGTTTGTGCCTCCAACCTGTATTTGGGCTAGGGTGTATGGTGATATAATCAGGGTATTAACACCGTGCGTAGAGCAAATAGCCGTATTACATTATCTACAAATTCCGGTGCATTTGTTGTTTTACTGAAAATTTGTATTCCCACTTCTGAAGGTAGAACCTTCAGCAAGCGATGCGTCAGTATGTTAAATATTGGTGAAGACAGTGGATCACCCTGTCTTACGCCTCGTTTGGGAATAATTTTGGCAGAAGTCCAACCTTACCCTTGTAGGATGGTATATCCTTTCCCATATACAAAACGTACAAAGTTTAGAAACTGCTTTGGAATTCCGAAGGATTTCATTGCTGCTTATAGATAAGGATGAGAGACAGAAGGAAAAGCTTTTCGAACATCCACTGACGCCATGTATGAAGGTTTAGACGTTTGATGCCGTTGCTTCAAGATGTAGTAAGCAGTCTAATTGGAAGACATTATCCCTACAGTCATCAATATGTGACCTTAACCCTTGCTGTCTTGGGGCAATATCAATATCTTCATCTCTCCTAGCTGCTAAGATGTGATGCAGCCTTCTAACTTCTATCGATGATATTGTAATAGGCCTGTATTTATCAGGTTCATCCTCGTGCCCTTTCTTAGGAATGAATATTGTTTTCGATGCCCATAGGCTCCCCGGTAATCTCTTCCACCAAAGTAATAGATTGAAAACACTTACCAGAACTCCTTTTGGAATTCTTCTGTAGTCTCCCGCCGTGAGTTCAGCCGGCCCTGGGGCTGTTTGTATTTCTAGCATGTTTTTATCCAATTCCTCCATCGCTATTGGACTCAAGACATCTAATATTTCATCTTCCTATTCTATGAAGTTGGATGCATCCCGCGAGTCTTGTGCAAGGACATGATTCCAAAAAGGTTCCATTACTTCCCTCGGCGGTTGCACGGTTTTTATTAATCCTCGTAAGATGTCATGTAGGCTCCTACTCCTATTCATGATATGGAGAATTGGCATGCTTCTATATTGCTTTCTTCTCTCCTGTCTCTTTGAACGATCCACATGTACTTGAGGTCTCCTTACATTCAGGAAGACTGGTTTTGTTGGGGGTATAATATGCGAGGGATATGAGGTTATGCTCGCCGCAAGCTGTTCTTTAGTTATTATATTTATAAAATGCCTATCTACGATGGGATTTGATGGTGTCTTTTGACCTCAAACGGAATTCCTGGGGCAAAGCATCATTTATTGCACGTGTTCTTGAATCGATTATTTCTGCCTTCCTCCGTGCCATTACTTTATCTTCCTCCAAAGTCCATCTCTCTTTTACTCTTTCTGTGTCCACCAGCTGGTCGGCGAGATCTGCATGTGCTCTTCTTCTGCAGACACCCATACCAGTTTTTGTACCAAAGCTTTAACCACTATTCGGATAGTCGCAGATATATTGCAAAAGATCAGTGTCAGTGGCCGCAATAGGTTGCACACGGAGTTTAACTAACCGCAATGCTTTGTTTCAATTAGACAGTCGGATTCCCCTAGTCCGTGCTATTTTCTAAGCTGAGCGTAGAATTACGGCCGAAAAGGGCGACCACGACGACAGGACCGTCACACAAGCCTCGCAGGAAGGAATATCCGCGGGAGGCCAAAGCATGGGACTGGGCTCGGATCCCGACCCAAGGGTCATTCAACTCGCCCAGGCTCGGTACGTCAGGCAGATCCGCTTCCCGACCAAGCCCGACACGCTTTACTCCTCAGCGCCAATCCCTATTCCGGAGTTACGGATCCAATTTGCCGTCTTCCCTTACCTACATTAGTCTATCGACTAGATGCTCTCTACTTTGGGGACCTGCTGCAGATATGGGTACGAACCAGCGTGACACTTCTGCGTGGCCCCATCCTAGATTTTCGAGGTCCGAGGGGAAAATCCGGTCAGCGCCGCAACTGCGATGCTCTTTGCGTTCCAAACCCTATCTCCCTGCTAGAGGTTTCCAGGCAACTCGAACGTTTGAACAGAGAAGGAAACTCTTCCCGGATCTCTCAACGGCGTCTCCAGGCCATTTTGGGTTATTCCGACGAACACTCTTCCGAGAGCCCGAATTGTATACGGTTCCGCTGCCAGGTTATGGAATGGAAACCGGATTCCCTTTCGTCCGACGCTTGCAAATACTCCAGGGCCTTGACGGAGTATTTGCTACTACCACCAAGATCTGCACCAACGGCGGCTCCAGGCAGGCTCACGCCCAGACCACTTCAAACATGATACAAGTCCTATTGCTTGTGGTGGACTTAGTTCTTCCGTGGTGGTGGTGTCGGTACACTTCGGGTTCCTTCCTGCAGATCCGTTAGGTAGACGAACCCCTTGGTTTCCCTTAGCCAATCTTCCAAGGGTCGCTTCCTTCTAAAGACTGAACGCTGAGATTTCGGCGGTTGGAGGGAAGTTCTCTTCCCCTTGGCTACGAGGGATAACTGCCAAGGAATAACCCTATCCATGAGGCGGTAGAAGTTACTTTTTGCGTGGAGGCTTGAAGGCGTCGGCGTAGAATGAAGCGTAGAAGGCCGCCCTTCGTTCTACCACGTTTCGAGGACGTCCAGGACGCCCCGCAATGAACGCCTCCTTGTAAAAGGCGATGTTTGGGCAATAGTTTTTCCCAATATACGTAGCCTTTTTGGACGAGAGTTTCCGGATCATGCTCCGGAAATAGTCCCGCCGTTTCTGCCGGGCGAACTGTACTCGGTGCAGGTCTTCCTCTAGTTGGCTTTGGAGGGATACTTGGTGTGGACAGCCGAGTGACACCTCCGAGTGTGGTCCAGTGTGGAAGACGATCACCTCCTGGTGATGGTCCAAGGTGAAGGCTGCCACCTCCTGGCGACAGTCAGGAATGAGCACCCGCTGGCACGGCGTCCAGGGGATAGACACCTCCTGTTGTCTATCTGGAGTGGAGACTGTCACCTCCCGGTGATAGTCCAGAATGGGTGCCTCCTGGCACGGCCTTGATGGGACAGTCACCTCCTGGTGACAGTCCAGAATGGGTGCCTCCTGGCACGGCGTTGATGGGACAGTCACCTCCTGGTGGCTGTCTGGAGTGTGGACTGGTACCTCCTGGCACCAGTCGGGCCTACGGTCCGAAGATGACCCGGACCGCGGCGGGGATCGAATTCCCTGGGCTCTTCGTAGAGCTCTCCTCTTTCGGTAATTTAACCCCATCCAAGGGTAACTCCCGGGCACAGACCAAAGACGACCCGATCGTTACTCGTGGGGAAGGATCGAAAACCCAACCGGCAGACGGACAGACACGGGACTCCTAGGCAGTGCTTGCTAGGCGACCTGGAGAATCGCAGAATGACGACCGGTAAGGAGCGGATAGCTCGGACCCCCAGGCACTGCCTTTTGGGCATCCTGGTGAGACCGAAGACTAAAAATAGAATCCTTCGTTGCTCTGAAAAGAGCAGATTAAGAGACAGGATTTAGAATTTAAACAGTGATTTCTGATAAAGATGACTTCTATTTTCTTCTGATTCTCCCTAGGCAGAGTGTAAGGAGAGAGCGAAGGCCTTTGGATGTGTCCCCGATCAAGTCGTGAGGCTGAGTGGTTAATGACGCTCAAAAACCGTTCTTTTATGCCCATGTGCGCAGGGCCTCTGATTGGCGCGTTGTGTCTTAGCTCTCTCAATGACATCTCAATGATGTTACACTATATCGTATATCAATAATATGAAATGTAGTATTATACATTACGCAATATCAATATATAATATTTAATAATTAATATTTAATATTTCAATACATATATCAATATTTATTGATAATTTTAGTAGAAAAATTTTTAAACCGTAATATAATTAATAAAATATAATTTTCAATACCTAAATGTGACATCATCTGTCGAAATAATACATTATTAGCGTTGTAAGATACATTCCGAACGAGATCTGTCGTGATTGGTGCGCCGTGCCAGCTGTATGGTTCCGCGGACCAATCAGGACATGGTTTTCCTTCCGTTCCTAGCTTAAAAAAAAATTAGGTTCGTAAAGAGTATACTTCTAAATAATAATCATAATATGAATTCGTTAGATTTGTGATTATATAACTTTTCATCAACTTCGATATGTAAATATAATATTAATTAATATTGATAGTTTTCTTATTAATATAATATCAATACACAATATTATTAAAAAATATATACACGCGAACACAAAGTCATATTCATTATACATGCGGTATTTGATAATAAGGATGAAGCCGTGTGAATAGTTATTAAAATCCATAATTCCTAAAAGAAGAATAATATATCTAAAGTTGCTCTTTGGTGTAGTTTTCCGGGACTTATATTTGTTGACATAACCTAAGTAATTTCCTGAACTTTAAAATTTTTAGCTCTCCCTTTTTATACATTGAAGATGTATATCAAACAATGCCAAAAAACAACCGTCCTGTCCCTCATAAATATAATGTATATATTATGAGAGTGGCCAATTTTACTCACACACTTTACGATCGTAAATTATTTATCGTCTGTCCGTGCTTTTTAAGGCTCCAGGACTTGACGACCAATCCAC
>WSXT02066470.1:0-12461 GCA_011762715.2 Neuroterus valhalla | reverse complement strand
GAGGTAAACTCATGACCGAGCGCGGAGCGCGAGGTGAGATTATCTTCGAGCGCGAAGCGCGAGATCCGAAAGACGCGTACCCCAGGCGCGCTCAAACTTGCGAGCGAAGCGAGTTCTTCAAATAAAAAAGTTATTATCTGATATTTCTTTCTATAAATTATTATTTTGGAAATTTAAAAAAGGTTCCCATAATTAAATATTCAGAGAGCGAGGAAAGAGACAGACCTTCTAGCGATTCTACAAAAACTACTTGCGTTATGTAAAATAATTCAAGAAAAGTTCAAGCATACCTCCACCTTTCCCGAACTTTTTCCTCTGCTTGGAAACTCTTTGATCAAGAAGCAAAGTCCTTTAAATAATGAATTTTAATCTCGATTCTAATTTTTGAAAGCTCGAAAAGCTATGTTCCTTCAAATTTGAAAATGAGTCAACATTGAATTTTGAGTACTTCCGCGTCAAGTTCAGATAAATTCAAATTCTCAAAGGAATATAATCTGACCAATTTTCCATAAAAGTTCTTAATGAAGCTAAATGATTTTCGAGAACCCAAAAAACCGGCCTGACCAGAAAGTAAAATTCCAACTCGCCCCAGAATGTCTGCCGCTTTCCGCCTCAATGAACCCGAACCCGACCCAAAAATCCTAAAACCCAACCGTACCCGGAGTCATTTTGCACATCAATATTTCTTTAAGTAAAGTTCAACCATTCTATTTTTGTTTGAAAATTAATCTTTCTCGGTTAAATATACAACTACTTCGCTAGAATTCTTGGTATTTTGCTGAAAGATCGTATTTTCTGTCAAATTGAAATTTTTTTAAAAAGTAATCCTTCTCAATTGATTTCAAATCTTTAAATTCAACTGTTTTGTTGTAAATTCATGTGTGTATAACTCTTCGATTAGAAATATATTATAATATATAATTAGAAATAACTTAATTGTAAAAGACTCGAATGTTCGTCGGAAAATAAGATACGGGATGAAAAGTCCAATTACTCTGATAAAAATTCAATTGTTTGGTTTAGATATTCAAATTTTGAGTGAAAGATTGATCTCATCGATAAAAAATCCAACTATTTTATTAAGAAATGTTTTTTTGAAAGGTGAGCTTTTTATGAATTGTGACAACTGATTTGACACTTTATCCGAGATAAGATCCGTTTGCAACACTTGCTCCTCATTCCCCCTCTGTTCTTCTTCCTTCTTCTCCTCCTCTTAACTCTCGTTTCTCTTCTTCTCTTTCTAACTATTTCTCTCAATTCTTTTCTTCTTCTCGTCTTCACTTGAGTCTCTTCATATCGTCATCTCTTTACTCTCTTCTTCTCCTTACGCTCTCCTTTTCCTCTTTCTTCTTCTCTCGACTCTCTTCTTCTCTTAACTTTCTTCTCCTTCTCCTCACCTTATCCCTACTTCTCCTTTCCTCTTCCTATTCACTTCTCTTCATCTCTTCTTATCTTTTCATTTTCTCTCTGCTTTCTTCTTCTCTTCTCCCACTTTTCTTCTTCTTGAAACTCTCCTCCTCTCCTAACTCCTTTCTCATCTTAACTCTCTTCTTCTCTGATTCTTCTCCTCTTCTTCTCTCAATTTTCTCCTTCTCCTCACATCTCCTACTCTCCCTTTTTAACGTTTTTTCCTCTATCTTCTTCTCGTGACTCGCTCCTTCTCATAACTCTCTTTTTTTCTCCTCCTCCCCTCTTCCTCACTTTTCTACTATTCCTTTCCCCTCTCTCATTCTCTTCCTATTTTCTTCTCTTCTCTCCTTCTCTTTATCTCTTTGCCCATCAACTCACCACTCTGTTCTCTTCTTCTCTTTTTCTCTTCTTCTCTTACTCTCTCAAGTCCCTTCTTTTTCTCTTCTCTTCTGATCTTCTCTTTCTTCCCAAAGAGAAGAAAAGGCTCTTCTCTCCTCTCCTTTTGTCCTCTTCTCTTTATCTCTTCGCCCTCATTTCTCAACACTGTTCTTCTCTTCTTCTCTTAACTCTCTTTATCTAACCCTCTCCTTCTCTTTTTCTCTCAAGTCTCTCCTTTTTCTCTTCCCTTCTACTCTTCTCCTGCTCTTCTCTTCTCCTCTTCTCTTAACTCTCTCTCATTCTCTTTCTATACTCAATTCTCCTCTTCTGCTCTTCTTCTCTTCCTCTTTCTCCTCTTCTCCTTTTTATCTCTTCGCCCCTCATTCTACTCTGGTTTCCTCTTCTTCTCTTCTTCTCTCCTCCTCTTCTTCTCCTTATTTCTTAACTTTCTTTTCTTAACCCTTTTCTTCTTTGCTCCTCTCTATTGCTTCGCCACCTAACTCTCTACTCTGTTCTTCTCTTCCTCTCTTCTTTTCCCCTCCTCTTCTTCTCCTTACTCTCTTTTCTCAACCCTCTTCTTCTCGTATTCTCTCATGTCTCTACTTCATATCTTCTTTTCTGCTCTTCTGCTTATTTTCTCTTCTTCTTTGAATTTTCTTCTTCTCTTCCCCACCTCTTCTCTTCTCTCAACTCTCTCCTTCTCTTCCTTTCTTCTCTTCTTCTCTTCATATCTTCGCCCTTCATCTCTCAACACTGTGCTTCTCTTCTTCTCTCCTCCAATGTCCTCTTCTTCTCCTATTCCCTCAAGTCTCCTTTTTCCCTTCTCTTCTTCTCTCCTCCCCTTCTTCTCTTCTCCTAACTCCCCTCTTCTCTTCTTTTAACTCTCCTCTTCTCTTCCTATATTCTTTTCTTCTCTTCTTCTCTTCTTTTCCTCTTTGTAACAAGCTTACGCTTCGACTGTGTGTTCCAACGCACACAACGCTTTATGTTCAAAATTGATTTATTTCACTTAAAATTTTAACTACTCCTATTTTGTATGGTTTTGTAAATCATAAATTTAATCGTTCTATGTTAAAGATTGAACTATTTATTTGGTAAGGTCATTTTACAAGAGAAAATACATGTTTCAATGGTCTAGCTTTAGTACAGTATCATTGATAAACTCTGCTATTTTGTATATCCACTACTCCTTTTAAATATAAATTCTCCATGAAAAATGGTCTACGCCCTTAAATTATACACGAAAACACATGCAAGTTTATTTATGGAAAACAGATTAGAAGAGGTAAACACATTTTACTTAACAGTGAAAACAAAGTAGAAAGAAAAAGAAAATTATGAGTTGAAAACTCGGAAGAGTCTAATTAATATTCGTACGTCCAAATCATGATTGATTTTCGTCCCAGATTTCGGAAAGCAAACCACATCGACATACCTGACCTATTTTAAAGATACATTTTTCACAATTCAATAACCCTCCCAAAGCGAATTTTCCTCTCTTTCTCTTTTCCTGGTTCTCATTAATTCATCTATCCAGTTCTCCAAGTTCCTCTTTTTTTTCGTCTCTTTCCACCAATCCCGTGCTTGGGCGCTCCTCTGTATTCCCTCAGGCTTATGAAATGACAGCTCGGGAAACTGTCTCGCTGGAAAAACGTAAAATCAGAAAAAGCTTTCTTCCTCTTTCGTTTCCTCTTCCGGCCCCACTTCCCCCTCCTCCATCTTCCAATCACCACCCTTTCTCACCTTCTTCAATTTTTCTATATCTCACTTTTTCATCCGGTTGCTCTCTCTCCCTATCTATCCTAGATACCGTTAGAAGTTTCAAAATGAGAAATTTATAACTAATGGCATGTTTAAAAAAAATTAAAATTTCAATTTTTGAACTGAAAATACAAATTTTCCAGGAAACAGTTCCAACCCGAAACTTTTTCTGCAAGAAAGTTTATTTTCTACTAAAGAGTTAGGTTTCTGAAATTTTTCTTCACTCTTAACCAAATAGTTACATTTTGTAATGAAAAAATTCAAATATGAGTTTTTGACGGGGATATTAATTTTCAAATGAATAGTTTGATTTTACACAAAATTGTTTAACTTTTTGCCGAGAAGACAAATTTTCTACAAAACAAGATGGATTTTTACCCAAAGAGGTGGATCTCAAAAAAAAATTTTAACAAAGTAGACGATTTTTTAACCAAAACATTACATTTTCAACAAAAGAGAGGAATTTTTTGCCTAGAAGATTAATGCTTCACCAGGAAATACACATTTTCAACAAAAATTTTGAGTCATGACTACACAGTACAATTATGAACGAATTGCTTGATTCTAAACCATGAAGTATCTTTTCTACTAAATTATTAAATTTTCAAAGAGATAGTGTCACTTTTGAACAAATAGTGGAATTTTCAAAGATAAACGTCCATTTTCTACCAAGGAGATTGATGTTCTACCAGAAAAGACAGGTTTTCAACAAAATACATCAATTTTTAACTAATATTTTGAATTTTCGACCACATGCATGAACTCAAAAATAAATTGTTCAGTTCTCAACCAAGAATTTAATTTTCTACCGAATTCATATATTTCTCAGAAAATAGTTACACTATCAATCGAATACTAAACTTTAAGAAAAAATGTCAATTTTCTAACAAGGAGATTGATATTCTACCAAAAAGAACACATTTTCAATAAAGAACATAAATTTTTTCACAAAAAAATTTGAATTTCCAACGACATAGTTGAACTCATGAATCAATTGTTCTCCTTTTTCAATCAAAAAGTTTATTTTTTATTATATTGTTAAATTTTCGGATGAGTAGACCCACTCTTCACCAAATAGTTGAATTTTCAACAACAAAAAGTTTTATACCGAAAAGATTATGTTTTACCAGATGAGACACATTTTGCAACAAAATAAATAAATTTTTAGCTAATATTTGGACTTTTCGACTACATACCTAAACTCACAAATAAATTGTTTAGTTTTCAACCAAAAATTTTATTTGTCATCCAATTCACAGGTTTCTGAGAAAATAGTTACACTATCAACCGAATAGTAGATTTTAGCGAAAAATGTCAATTTTCTACCAAGGAGATTGGTTTTCTACCAAAAAGAACACATTTTCAATAAAGAAGATAAATTTTTTCACAAAAAAATTTGAATTTTCAACGACATAGTTGAACTCATGAATCAATTATTCTCCTTTTTGAATCAAAAAGTTTATTTTTTATTATATTGGTAAATTTTCGGAAAAGTAGTTCCAGTCTTTACCAAATAGTTGAATTTTCAACAACAACAAAAAGTTTTATACCGAAAAGATTACGTTTTTCAAAGATGAGACACATTTTGCAACAAAATAAATAAATTTTCAGCTAATATTTAGACTTTTCGACCACATACATAAACTCACAAATGAATTGTTCAGTTTTCAACCAAAAATTTTATTTTTTATCCAATTCACAGGTTTCTGAGAAAATAGTTACACTATCAACCGAATAGTAAATTTTAACAAAAAATGTCAATTTTCTACCAAGGAGATTGGTTTTCTACCAAAAAGAACACTTTCAATAAAAAAGATAAATTTTTTCCCAAAAAAATTTGAATTTTCAACGACATAGTTGAACTCATGAATCTATTATTCTCCTTTTTGAATCAAAAAGTTTATTTTTCATTATATTGTTAAATTTTCGGAAAAGTAGTTCCAGTCTTTACCAAATAGTTGAATTTTCAACAACAACAAAAAGTTTTATACCGAAAAGATTACGTTTTTCAAAGATGAGACACATTTTGCAACAAAATAAATAAATTTTCAGCTAATATTTAGACTTTTCGACCACATACATAAACTCACAAATGAATTGTTCAGTTTTCAACCAAAAATTTTATTTTTTATCCAATTCACAGGTTTCTGAGAAAATAGTTACACTATCAACCGAATAGTAAATTTTAACAAAAAATGTCAATTTTCTACCAAGGAGATTGATTTTCTACCAAAAAGAACACATTTTCAATAAAAAACATACATTTTTTCACAAAAAAATTTGAATTTTCAACGAAATAGTTGAACTCATGAATCAATTATTCTCCTTTTTAAATCAAAAAGTCTATCTTCTATTATATTGTCAAATTTTCGGAAGAGTAGACCCACCCTTTACCAAATAGTTGAATTTTTATTAACAAAAAAAAAAGCTTCCTACCAAAAAGATTATGTTCGACCAGAAATACACATTTTCAACAAAATACATCAATTTTCAACCAATATTTTGACTTTTCAACCACATACATGAATTCCTAAATGAATTGTTTAGTTTTTGACCAAAAATTTTATTTTCTACCCGATTCATTGATTTCTGAGGAAATAGTTACTCTTTCAATCAAATAAAATGAATTTGAAAAAAAAAGGCCAACTTTCTACAAAGGATATAGATTGATGATCAACTAGAAAGAAGATGTATTCAATAGGAAACCTACATTTTTCCACAAGAAAAATTTGAATTTTTGATGACATAGTTAAATTCATCAATTATTTTTTTTTTTTAAATCAAAAATTTATATTTCATCATATTGGTTGATTTTCCAGAGAGTAGTTCCACTTATTACCAAATAGTTGATATCCCAACAACTAGATCAGTTTTCTATCTAAAAGATTATGTTTTTCAAGAAGAGTCAGATTTTTCAACAAAATACATGAATTCATAACTAATTTTTTTAATTCTCGACCACATCATTTACATATAAAAATCATCGCCAAGATTCTTAATTTTTAACATTTTATGTAAAAGAAGTATAATAAATATATAATGTATACAAACAGATATAATATATTATTATATATGTATACCTATATATTGTTATATAATAAACTAGATTTTGTAAGTGTTTATCGTTAGAAATTGGAATTTTTCATTCGAAAAATAATTGGATTTAAAAAAAAATTTATAATTTTTCAACAATTTTATGTTACATTACTGGGGTTTCATAATTAGTATTTTTGAACAGAAGTCATTTCAATTTTAACAAAATTGAGAATCTTTTGAGGACTTTGGATTATCTAGGTGCTATTGGTTAGACATTTATACTGTTGATTGTTTTATAGGTTCAGTCGAAATTTCATGAATTCTAATAAGTCTTCTTGCTTGTAGAACATTAACTCCTTGGAGGAAAATTCTTTATTTTCTTCGTTTGGAAATTTTTTTAAATATCCATCTTTTTCGTTTCTGATTCAATTATAGGGTTGGAACTTGACCTAAGTTGTTGAAAATTCATTCAATAAATGATCAACCTCTTTACTCCAAAATTCATTCTTTCAAAGATTCGTCTTTTTGGATAGAAAATTGATCAGATTTTTACGAAATTCAGCTCTTTGGTCGAGGACTAACTATGTTGCTGAAAGTTCATCGATTTTGAATAACTCAGCTGGTTAGAAGGTTTTTGTTTTGTTTGAAATTAATTTTTTCAATTCAAAATTAAAATATCCCATTTTGGAAATTTACAATTTGTCGATTTGCTGAAGGTTCTTATTTTCGTATATCACTCCTCGAGTGAAAATTCATCTTCATATATTGAAACTTTATCTGTTTTATAGGCAGTTGAATTATTTTGTTAAAAATAAAATTATATTGTCGAAATTTTCTGAAAATTGGTCTTTTTGATACAAACTAAATTTTCGGTTAAAAATTTGAATATTGAGTGAAAAATTCATCTGTTTTGTTGAAAATATTCATCTATTTTTCCAGAAAATTTGATCACTTTTTTGAAAATTGAACAATTTTGTTAGACACATTTCAACTATTTCGTAAGTCGCCTGTTTGGTCGACGAATGTTTTTCTGAATAGAAAAATTGATCTGCTTTTGTTGGAAATGAACATTTTCATTGTTGCAAACGCAACTGTTTTGATTCGATAATAAATCTTCTTTGTTCGAAACTTGACTATTTGGTCGAAAATACATATGTTGTTTATGTATTGGAAAAACATTCTTCTTTGTCGGAAATTTTACTGTTTCATTGGAGATTCGTCCTTTTGAGTTTGAAATTTAACTTGTCAGTACAAAAATTCAACTTCCTTCCAGAAAATTCGTTGTTTCAGATTAAAAATTTCATCTTTATACGTTCAGCATTGAAAACTACTTATTCCTAGCAGACAAGGAATTAATCGCGCGAGAAGCGCACGATTGATGATGCTGGCATTACTTAAAAATAGCGTCACAATAAAGCAGATGAACGTTTCGTTACGTTACGTTAAGGCTTCCTTGAACTGCTGGCTTTTTAAATAGTTTTTTGTTTTGCATGGAACATTCAGTTTTGCATTGAACATTCAGTTTTGCATTAAACATTTTGCTTTGTCTGGAGAAAGCTTCTTTACTTTGTTTTTTCTTAAAATCTATGCCTGCATCTGATCCTAACCTACATAATAGTTTGAAGTTCATTTGATATAGTATAAATTTGACTTTTTTGTGAACAATACGTGATTAGTGAAAAATTCGTCCCTCTTGTAGGAAATTATTCTTGGTTAAAAACTTCATCTATTTGGTCAAAAATCAATAATTTAGGTTTAGAATTATTTTCTATCGTTGAAGATATAACTATTTCTTTAAAAAATGATATATTTTGTTTAGGATTGGCGTATTTTGTTTATTATTGGTTTTTTTTGCTGAAAAAATAATTTCTTTGGATGAAAATTCAATGATCTGATTGATAGTTTATATATTTTGCTAGAAAGTCTTGTTCAGTATGATATTGAACTTCTTGGTTAAAAATTTATCTTCAACGGTTAAAACTTAAATTATTACGTTTATATCTAATTGTTTGGTTTAGGAATAAACCAATTTGTTGGAAACTAATCAACTTTTTTCAGAATTATTCTTTCTAGCTAAAGATTTAGTGTTTTGTGGAAAATACGTCTTTGTTGGTTGAAATATCATCTATCAGATTTCTCGGAATATATTTTTCATGTTGTTTTTAGAAAAATTGTAACGTTATTGATGAAAATTAAATTTTTCACATAGAAATTTTATTCTTCCGTTTTTAGTTGAAAATCTTGTTATATAATTGAAAAATTGGAAACTATATTAGAAAGTCAATCTTTATGGGAAACATATTTTTTCGTTTAAACATTATCCATATTGACAGTCTCTTTTTTTTGAAAATTCATACGATTTTAAAAATTTTCGTCCTATTTCATATAGAATAAATCTTTTTCGTTCGAAAATCTTCTTTCTGGTTGGTAGACCATTTTTTTCTTCGATGAAAATTCGATGATTTGGTTGAAAATACATTTATTTGGTTTAGAATCGAATTATTTTGTTAGAAAATTATTCATCGTGTTATAAATTTATCTGGTTCTATTTAAAATTATTATGTTCTCAGTTCAAAATATTATTGTTTTATCGAAAATTTCACACCTTCATCGGAAAGCTACTCCTTTTTCTTTAAAATTTCATATTCTTCATTTCATTTTTGAAATTGAAAATTTGATTATTTTGTTGAAGATTCGTCCCTCTGGATGTGATTTGAATATTTTAGACACATAATTGAAATATTTTTCTGGTTCAAATAATGTCTCCTTAATTTTTTCTGAATCACATTTTTCCATCGAAAACGTAACTACATTTCGGAAATCAGTATTTTTTAGTTGAAAATTGAACTATTTGGTAAAAATTTTATCTATTGGTATGTTTTAGTATAATATTATTCTTATTGATTAAAAAAATATTGATCATTCCATTGAAAATTCGTTTATTTGGATGAAAGTTCAATTACTATGTTAGAAAGTCATACATTTCTATTCATAATTTATGCATTTTTGGTTGAAGATTCATGTATTTCATTAAAAACCAATTTTTTGCATCAAAAATTAAATTGTTACATTTTTGGTATTCAACTCAACAAATTATGACTCTTTACGAGTTACGCTCACCCTGCAAGGGATTATGGCTTGATGGTAAAAAAAAGACAAGATGGAAATCCGTAGCTCAGTTGGGAGAGCAATTCTCTGGATAGCGAGGGGTCCTAGGTTCGGATCCCAGCGGAGCACGGAAGTCGGTCCTTTTTTAACAGAAATTTGTATTTATTAAATTTTAATTTTTCGCTGATGAGAATCATAAATACTGAAATTCTCTTTCTAATAGTATTATTTTGCAAAATATTGTAGTAACTTGTTACTTCAATATTTTATACCATTGAGCCAAATCCCTATGCTAATTTTCGAAACAAACCACGAACCCCCGCATTTTAGAATAGTTCAATATCAAAATTTGGTGTCATTTTTCCGAAATTCGGAACAAGAAGTCTTTCCGTTGTATAAATTTCTGGAACGGCACATTGCCAATCTATCCTCGCAAGTCAGAAACCATCTCTCTGGCAATACCCTCGCTCTATAAATTTTCATCGATGCTGCCCAACGATGTAAACATTTCGCAGCAAGACTCCATATATACATAGCTGATTCAAACTTGATAAATAAGAACGGCGAGCCAGTAAGACATCCTTTCTTATTTATATCCTTTGGCTAATTCCAATGGTTCGTTGGGAAATGAATTTATCCAGAAACGAAGCAGTTTATCCCTCGGAAAGCTTCGAACTATCTCTTGATTTATCGATTGAGAACTCAAGGGAATTGTTGAAAGAAGTTTGAAATAAAGATTCTATTCTGTTCCAATTGATTGATTTTCTTGCAAAATTAGTTCTCTCTTATTGGAAAATTAAAAGCTCGAGAGGGTCGTGAATTATACGAAAGGGTCGTGAATTTCAAAGTTGAAAAGTACGGAAAGAGTCTTGCAGAAGAAGTTCGAGATGAAAGTTGCTGGAGATTGTTTTGAATAATGTAATCGGATTTACTATAGGATTTTGAAGTGTGTTTTTTCAGAATCACTTAGTGGGTTTCTTCGAATGCCATTGTTGGACTTGAATCTTCAAAACTGATCTGTTATCAACAATAACTTATTATTGTACGAGGGTCACTGTCTTGACCCCATTCTCTCTAGTGTTTCTTCCTTGAAAAAACTCTTTTATCCCCAGAGATTAAAAAATCCAACAGGATTGAGTACGTCAGGCGTTGATTGGAGGCTTACTATGAGAATTTGGGTTATTGGGGATTTCGGGAAGGGATTTGAATTGAAGGGTTTAATGTCCGTCAATTTCCTGTGGGAGGGGGGAGTATAGATACGTAAAAACCCGAAGAGGGTATACATGGAGTCAAAAATCTAATCTATATATATTCAATATTTTTTTAATGATTAGAATGTTACGTAATATTTTCCAAAGTGATACAAACACAGATCAAATACGAAATTTATCTGATAAAAATTAGAGAAAATAAGAAAAAATTAGAAATTGCATTTTCAACGGTAAATTATTGACATATTTCAACTCTTGGATAATAGTACATCATGTAAACAAGGGCAAGAAGATTTTTCCCGCGGGTGGGTTTACTGACCAAGCAAAGAGATTAGCTCCTTTCGGCCATCCAAATTTTGGCACAAAATTATCAAATAAAAAAAAATCAAATCAAAATCATATCATCAATGATAATCATCATTATCACCAATCATCATCAATCATCCTAAATCAATAATGATCATCATCATTATCAATCACCATTATAATCATCCATCATTATCATGAATCATTATCATCATCATCAATTATCATCAATCATCACCTTCATCAAAATCATCATCAGTATAATTATCATCATCAATCAACATCAACATCAATCAACATCGCATCATCATCACTACCATCATCGAAGTTCAACTTCAATCATCATCAATCATTAAACATCATAAGTCATCAATCATAAATCAAGCATCATTCATTCTCCAATCTCCACTCATCAGTCGCTCATAAGTCTTTAAACACCAATCATCAACCAATCATACCGCCAATCATCATCAATCATCGCCGATCATCCTTAATCATCATCATCAATGTTCATCATGAATCATCATCATCAATCATCAACAATCATCATCCTCATCATAATTACAATTATTATCATCAATCAACATCATCATCATCCATCCTCAATCGAGCATCATTCATTTTCCACACCAATTAATCATCAATGAATCATATCGTCAATCATCATCATCATCATCATCACCGATCATCATCAATCATGCTTAATCATCAATCCATCAACACTCAATATTCAATTATACATCAATCAGCCAATCAACAATTGATTAACAATTAATCGTCAATCATCAATCAATCAAGCAATCACGAATCAATCATCAATCAATCATCAGTCAGTCATAACTCGATTATCAATTAATCATCCATCAACTATCAATCAATCATCAATCCATTATCTCTCAGTCATCAATAAATCAGCAATCAATTATCAATCAATCTTCATTTAATCATCAATCTATCATCAATCAATCATCAATCAATCATTAACCAATCATCAATCAATAATCAATCAATAGTCAATCAAACATCAATCATCAATAAGTCAACATTCAATCATCAATCATCAGTCAATCATCAAATATTCATCAATCGATCATCAATCAATCATCAATCACCAATCAATCATCAATCAATCATCGACCAATCATCAATCAATCATTAACCAATCATCAATCAATCATCAATCAATCATCAATCAATCATCGATCAATCATCAATCAATCATCAATCAAGCATCAATCAATCATCAATCAA
>WSXT02066459.1:0-12461 GCA_011762715.2 Neuroterus valhalla | reverse complement strand
AAACAGCTGGCAGGCTGCATGATCGGAATGCTCTTTCTTCAATCTGCCTGCCTTCATTTATGCAGTCGGCAGACTGCCGGCAATCGGCAGGATAATCTTGTTTTTTAAATACTAATATTTACATTAGTGTTCCCTTAATTAATCTATGTATTTGTCAAGTATTGAAAACGAAAAATTTACAATGTTGATCGTACTTATTTGTTGAAACAAGTCAGTGACTGATGGCATCTTGAATTACATATTATTTTCAATTTATAACAGGACTTCTACAAGACTTCTTTAGGAACTTCATCAAATGTAACAGTTTTTGTTCCAGCTGCATTCAATTTATCACGTGAAAACTACCCCTTGATTATGCCATGCTTCGTACCAATTTGGTAAACCTCATTCCGAAAATCCGTCACAACGCCGAGAATGGCTCTCAAATACAGTGGCCCTCGATCGACTTCAGGGACTGATAATGTCACGCAATCGTCTATTTCCAGTTTCTGGAAAATTCCTTCAGAAAAAGTAACCATTTTGACAGCCGCTACTTGTTGCTTCTTAAAGCAATCTTTCTGATTTATCATGATAGACATTCCTCGAACACACAGTGAGCATATTGAATGTCCTTCGCTACTAAGATTTAACTGTCCACAATTCACATGCATTTTCGAATTGCATTTAGAACAAGCCACAGCATCACAGATCAATTGTTTATTGCAAACGACACACATTGTTTGAAATTCATTGCCAGCCGTAGCAGTCAGACTTTATGATTCGTCGCTGCAATATTTTCTTATTTTGTGCAACAAGGCAGCGTTAGTGTTGTCTAAATATTCGCCAAAATCTTCCGGCGGGTAATCCGCCGAGCTCTCGGACCGTTTTCAAACCGTCGTCCTCCTCGGAGTCCGAGGGCTCGGACTTGGGCGGATTGTCCGCCAATGACTCGAGCGCGTGAAAGAACGAATTGACTTGCAGCGTCACACGCCGAGAAAACAGGCATTCAGGCGTCCACGCATCAGAGCAGAAGACCGTCTCAGTGCGGAGCGCGCAGACGCACCATTTCCCTTTCCGTGCAAGATCACATCTTTCTTCTGGTAATTTCCTTGGAACTGACTCCTCTAACTGTGATGATGCCTTTTCCAAGTCTTCTTCAGTATGCTACTTATTCAAAACATTATCTGGTAATGATAGACTTGAGAAACCACAATGAATTGGTCATAGTACAGCCTCGTATGGTTTTCGATTCATGATACGATGCTTTGGCGTGTTCTTCATCCACTGTAAACAAATATCTCTTCATACCGCATACGAGAACGTTTCAAAATATTATTGGTCTTGAATTTAAATAAATGAAGAAATACTTGGACTTGATCGCAGCCTTCAGACCATTTCGCACTTTTCCTGTCTATCATCCAAGCACGCAGCATGTTTTCAATGTCGGCATTTGCTCTTTCGACACTGCCTTGCGATTGTGGATTTCTGGACCTGCCATGAACAATCTCCCAGTATGACCATTTATTTATTAGCTCTCCAATTACCTTAGCAACAAACTGTCGCCCATTGTCGCTCTGCAGAATATTTGGAGCCCCAAACTTGAAAAATATCTGACACAAGTCATCCGCAACATCTGCTGTGTGTTTTGATTTTAATGGTTTCAAAAATACAAACTTGGTGGCATGGGCTTGGTATACCAGCAACCAATTGTACTCGTTATCTGCACAGGATTGAAAATCAATTAGACCAACTTTCCCTCTTGCATTGAAACCTTGAGAAACGATAGGCTTGACGACTACTCCTTTTCGTATTTCCCTTTTTTTTCAAATCACATGTTTCACAACAACTTAAGAATACCTCACATGTTTTTCTTGCAATTTGCCGTCGATTATTAATGTAGTTAAGCATTCTATCACATCCGCCATGCCCAGTTTGCAAATGTGCTTCTAATAATCGATCAAAGTAATCTTCGAATGGTATCACGTACACAATTTTGTCACTCGATGTTCCTTTTATAAACTGGAAATCAAATTTAATTCAAGATGCCATCAGTCACTGACTACTTTCAACAAATAAGTATGATCAACATTGTAAATATTTTTTTCAATACTTGACAAATACATAGATTAATTATGTGAATACTAATGTTAATATAAGTATTTAAAATACAAGATTATTCTGCCGATTGGCGGTAGTCTGCCGACTCCCTGAATGAGGGCAGGCAGATGGAAGAAAGAGCATTACGATAATGCAGTCTGCAGACTCCCTAGGGAGTCTGCAGACTGCCGGATTCTGCCTACGACATAAATATATAATATTTGTATTCCTTATGAAAAATCATGTTATTTAAATTTATGATTCGGTATGCAGGTCGTATTCGAAGATAGTTCGCAACTTTTACTGAAACGAAACGAAATCTACAGCCTGCAGGAGGATCTCCCAAAAAGAGTACGTTTGCGTTTGGTGAGTGTGGCTTAAGATTAAGATGTTCATTCATAAACCTGATTCCGTTTATATTGCGTGCCACTCATTATTTCGTTGACTAATTTCTTTATGTTCTTTTCTTTGTTCGCTGCCTGTTTTTTTTCTCACAAAAGTCGGTTGCAACTGAAATGAAGCACCGAGCGCACCTTTACGGCATCGAGGAAGAATCGGAAACGCAAAGGAAGCTGAAGCAGACGAAAAAAGTATGATCGGAAAGCAGTTATAGTTTTGCAAGTTTAATAAAAGTAATCCGTAATTTGTACAAATTCTTTTGCACGTAAGTTCAAAGTCGCGTATGCCAGAGGCGCGGACTTTTATTTAATTGACTTATCCGATTTTAAGGAATAACTAAGCTGAATTAATTCGATGTCTTATCGGTGTAACTTTTATTTCATTTTTCCGCTCGAAATAGTATCGCGTTCATTATTTACACCTAATCGATCGTGTGAGAGGCAAGTAATTGTATGATAATAATACATAGCATTCTTTATATAAATATATGTATACAACGTAAAACATGTCGATTGTATATTTTTAGGGTACGTTTAGATGTAGAATGTAACTGAGTTATGAATCCTCTGCTTCCCAGCACTGTTCATACCTTTATTTCATCATTTTTGCAAATTGCAATCTATCGTTGCAGAGTCGCCCTCTTCTCAGGTCGGTCGCAAACAGCGCTTTTGTAATCTATGTCATTACTGCACTTCAAATATAAAATATAATATGCTTTAGTCTCCCATGTTTTTCCCAGATATTTTTCAACTACGAGCAATATTAGCGCGATATTCTTCGTCCGTTTTTGTCAATTTTTGTTCCATTATCCTTTGATTTTATAGCATAGTGGATCGTTGAGTGGTGTAAAAAGGAGCTCGTGCTGTTTACTCTTAAAAATCAATTTTAACACTCCCTGTTTCTCTGGACATCCGTTTCAGAGAATTCAGTCAATTTGATCACGAGCATTTTCATGTTAAATAATCACGTGTACATAATTAATTGAAGATCGGTCAAAACTTGAAAGGTTCAGCTGTACTTCACCTTTACCAATTACATATTGATGAGTTGTGTCATGCTTCGTAGCTTATACTTGCAGCATTTAGAGATAAATCCGCAGAAATTCGGATTCTATAGAATATCATACAATTATTGTGTTGTAAAATTAAGAGGACTCAAAGCGCTACTCTTGCGATCGACGTCTTCGACTAGCTTTGATCTCATTCGCAACTTCGATAAAGTATTATTTAGACTGTTCAATGACGATCCTTCGCAAGTGTAATTCTTTAATCACTGAATGATATAAGTCATACTAATGTATTGAAATGTATCAGAAATGTAAAAACAGCGTGCAATAAAGGACGCTGAAGAAATTCACAAATAAGTTTCAGATCGATTTATTTTAAAGCGTTGAATTCATGGGTGTCCACTCAACGAAGGATTTCTCGAGACAAGGAAATGAGCGTGAATGATGACGATTCAAGCGTTTAGAATCAAGCAGTAATAATAATAACATAAGGTTTTTGGAAGGAGGCATGCAACACACATTTATGGATTCCCGAACATGATAGTATATCAAAATTGTAATTTGCAAAGGCAAATCAAGGAAATGTTTTTAAATTGGTTTAAAATCCGGCCCTCGCGCTTTGAGATTCAAGTTTTTATGGCATTCATTTAATTGTTTTACTATAGGCCAAAAAATTGTATTAGTATAATTCCATTTAATGGATAATAATATCATTTAAAAAAATAGTTTTAGTAATGTAGAAAAAATTATGTATCCTTTCGATTTAAGTTAAACAAAGTGGAAGCACAATATAGTCATACAAAATAAATGTTCAATGAACACAATCGAAAAAAACGGTGTTTTTTGCATATTCAAATAAATTATGATGTCAGCATAATTTGATTCAATTCTCTGTCCTCAAAAAGAGTGCAGATCAAATATTCACTGATTCTAAATTTTTTCCAAAGGGCAGCTTTTTTGCACAGTTACACAATCATAAGTTTAAAATGTAAACTTTCAGAATTAACTACTTTTTTCTGAAGTCTTATGTATTAGACAATGCCAAATATTTCTAACTCAATACTTAAACCATATTGGATATAAAGATTTAGAATTGAACAATTCCTAATTCAAGATTGTGAAGAATGAATCATTCAAATTTTTAGCAATGTTTGACTTTGAAAGGAGTCGATATCAAATACTTCAAAATGAAGTGTTTGATCTGAACGATTTGAAATTGAAGCCTTAACCTTTTTAAAAGAACCACATAAAATTGTTAACAATTTCTGACCAGAAAGCTTAGAAATTGAACAATTTTAAATGGAGTGTACATAGTTGAACGTTTTTGAAGCGAAACATCTAAATTGAATGGTTACAGTTTCAGAGTTTGAAAATTTGGTTTATCGATGTGATTGAAATATTGTTCCATTTCGTATGTCTTAATTTGTCAAAGACATCAGAACAAAGTTTATTCTTTATATTTTACAGTTTTACTATTAAAATTTCTATTTTGCAACGGAGCTTTGAATCGTGCAATTTTGAACGCTTAACTGTTGAAAATTGTTCATTTTTATCAGTGGGATGTCACGCCATTGTTAAATTCCGTGGCTGTGGCGGGAATAGCAAAAAGTGGTGCTGTGATTGTCACTCTACACACTTGAGCTGCAAGCATTGCGAAGCGCACTTTTGTTATGGTACTAATTTACAATCTAAATTGTTTAGTTATTCAGTCCAGCACTATCCTAGTAATCTTGGTGAGTTCGCCACGTAATATATTTATTATTTGATACTGAATACAAGATTACCTTTTCAAGGAGCAAAATTTTTTTATTTAAAAACTGAATTCTAAATCATAACTCCTATCGACCTTGTTTCTTGCCTCAAAACTTTTTGTTGTTCCAAATCCATTTTCTTAACAACAAAAAATTCAGAAAGTAGTTTACGTAATTTGGACAAAAATAATTCCTGAAGTTTTTACTCCATTTTCCATGAAAATATTAATTTCGCTTTCTGGAGGTTACCCTATATCATATCTATTATTTTTGTATGGTTTGTGAGGAATAAAGAAGATCCTGTTAAATGGTATGAGAAAGAGTTAATAATATAATAAACTGTTATAAACATGCAGTAATAATCACGAATATATATTATCCCGCAAGTGACACTAGTTTTACCAAATTTTGCAATGGTTTTCGCAAAATTATCCTATGTAACTTCGGGTAGTTTGGAAATTGAGATAGTCGGAACCTTTTTTTCAATCTTGGTACCATGTAACATTGTGCCAGATAAATTGTAGAATATAATAATTATTGATATTTGAATAGAAGTTTGGACTTATATTGGCAACAATACTCATTATTTATTCGATTGCAATAAATTGAAAATAAATCCACTAGACTAAAAGATACAAATAAAGGATGGCTTAGTATACTATAAGTTTGAAAATCTAGGAAGTTTCTTTTTTCATTGTTTATCAAATTTCGTTTTAATTTTTCTGCAATTTTCCCATATAGATTCAAATTCTCAAATCCATAGGATCGTAAGAGGTACATGATGGAACTAAATCACCTGTAAATTAAAAAATCTCGACAGTTTTTTTTTGGGTATTTTTCAGAAAACTCTTGTGTTTTTTTTGTTTTGCAAATTCAAACTGTACTTATATAGGTAATAAGGAATTAATACACTTTCAGTTCAGTTTTCCGTAACTGCGTGTATCGAAAACCAATCGAAAAAAATGTTCATCAACCTATGAAGCTTGAGTAGAGTTTATCTTGTATTTACAAAAGTCAACTCCGCCACTGTTCAATACAACTTTGCGGGACGGAGAATAAATGAAACTTCTCTTCGTTTGATTTCCTTGATTTATACCCATTAGTACAAATGAGTATTATGCAGTAACTACTGCACATTGTTGTTTATAAAACTCGACCCCCTGCTATGCTAGTTTGCTGCTCCGCCGCTGTGGGCAAATCATATGGCACAAATGTTTACGGCTAAAGAATAGGTCGTGTTAAGCCCCTGATTTTTGTTAATTAATCCAATTAAATTCAAAATATAATTGTTTTCCATTCAAACTATTCCACTTTTACATCTTTGAATTTTTGAATTCAATTTGGATCCAAGTATGGAATATATAACATTTTCAAAGTTACAGTTTGAAATTCTTGGTTTTGATACTTCGGAAGTTTAAAAGCTGTTGAGCATGTAAATTTATGAATTTTGTCGGCTTTTATTAAAATTAAAAAACGTCAAGTTATTCTCATTTAGATATTGTCTCAATTCGGGAACTTCGATAATATTGTACATTATTGAACGTTTGAACTTCAATTTGCTGAATTTCCTATGATTCCTCGATTTGCAGTTTAGTTGTGAATACTTTAAATAACAAAATTTCTAAATCTGAAAGTATGAATGCCGTGATTTGGAAAACCCCTTTAACTGCAATTCGGATTAGTCGCCTGAACACAGTTAACGGCAAGTGACTCAAGGGACTGATCCTAATTGCAGTTATGGTGTTCTTCCAACTCACGGCAGATGATTTTTTAATTTTCAATAATCTGGAAAAAATGTTTGCAAACCAGAGAAATAGTAAAAATGTTGTTTTCTTAAATTTTAGTGGCCACCTTGGTATTACTTCTTTCGAATTTTGTAACTTTATGTAGAATTTTCTATTTTCGTTTTTTATCGAAGTTTTACATTACTAGATTCGGATTCACATAATTCAAATTTCACATGAAGATTACATGTGTACAAATTTAGTTAAATCTAATTACAGCCATCACGTTTTGCATTACGTGTACTTTACAAAGAGAGCCTGGAAACGAAAGTAGTCAAGCTCGAGTAAGCTTAATGTTGTCCCAGACACTGTTCAACTTATTATTAATAGCGGCGTAACTTTGTAAGGTTTCAAAATGAAATGCGAGAAAGGAGAGATTACACTTGGTAATGAAGGTCTTAAGAATTATGTATATACTGATTGCTCTAAAAATACTTGTGAGTTTTTATATACAATTATTTCAATGATTTATCGAAGAGTTTATCGTGCGATTTTTCTTGACTCAGTGGAAGAAGATTGTAGAAGTTCTATTAAGGCCATGTTAAACTTACCCGATCCTACCTTACGCCATCTTTTTTTTGCATTAACTCGCGTCTGCACCGAAATAGATATCGAGTTGATATTTTGAGAAATGCCTTAGAAAACAATAAACTACGTTTGTATACATTATTTGGTTCGAAATTTTGAAAAAAAATTCGCAAAAATTCTTTTTTCAAAATTTTGAACAACTCGATATCTATTTCGGTGCGGACGTGAGTTGTTGCAAAAAAAATCGATAATTTGGGTCACGTGACCCATGTTTAATATGGCCTTAAGTCATCGTTTTTGCGATTTGGCTGAGCCTGTGCAAGCAGAAGTTACTTTGAGTAGAGAGACCGGTGCCCTTTTGATTTACGATCAGGGAGTGAAAAATGAGTAAAAACCTAATAGATAATCCTATAGGGACAGAGGGTATGATATACGTAATGATTATTATTTATTAATTTGGTTATTTAATTAGAATCAAGAGAACATAATGTAATTAATTATCTGTCACATAAATAGGTGTATTTAGCAATTAGAATAATTGGTTTTTAATCATGCAGTATCTCATTTTTCAAAGGCAAGATGAATTTGAATAGATTTATAAAGGTCTTGCTTTCAGAAAAATGCAGATAGATTCTAAGACTAAATTAAAAATGACTGTTCCGCATAAAAATAAAAATTTCTCATACAATGAATTGAAATTTCACCGCTCTCGCTCTTTAATATTTTAAACGTATTGTCGAGAAATGAAAAAGATGTGATGAAAACAAGTGCAACTGAACTCTTTAACGGGTGATATGTGCTTGTTTTATGTTTTGTATCCAAAAGATCGTCTTTTATCGTAAATAAATTGTTTTATCTCAAGATTAGATATGTAAAAAGGAATATTTTGTTACGCAAAATCTGCGAAAAAAGAAAATTATCCACTGTTGAGAGACAAAGTATACCTAAGGATAATATGTATTGTAAGATAACTTCACTTGCCCAATTTATTGTTCAGATCTACCGTCGTTCGGAATAATAATAATAATGGTTAGTGGTTTAGAAATTAATGATCTGCTTAGATGTATATTAAAGTGACTCCACATTGATCTTTTGGGCTTGTTTATTTCCGACATACATCATCTTTCCATATAATCTATAATAGTTTTGTAATTTTCGATGAAACTTCTTCGAGTTCTTCAATTATTATTACCCAATAAGAAATTTAAGATTCCAAGCCGATCCATGTGAATCGTCAAATGTAATCCATCGAGGATTGGCAATTTTTACCGTAACTGTCGCTGCCGGTAATATCGCATTTTCAAAATCACATAGGCACACTTAGGAATATTACAAAATTATTACAGATCTTCCTTTCTTCTTCAACAGATCATAGCCGAAAACGGATTAAGGTAAATGTGCCAGTCTTCGTCAATGGATGGGTTATCGGCTGATGGTGCAGTATTTTAGATATATTAATCTGTTGTGTTTTCCGTTCTTAACAAAAATGTAATCTTTTACGTGTGTGGACACCACAGCATCTAATACAAAATACTTTTTACTGAGAAAGTGAGTGAATATATGAGAATAAGAACATTTTTTGTGGCTGGTCTCGCAGAATGCAACAATCCAGTAAAATCCTTAAATTTTGGGTTAGAGTACCAGTCAGTAGGAAAGTTAGTAGTAGACGATGAAAGAGACAGAATATTACGTTACCAAAGCCTATATTAGTTATATAAATAAATGCTTTTGTCACAGAAGAGGGTCGGAAGTTTGGTCGATAATTTATATTTCTGGAAAGTGGAAAATCCGACGTCAGGGGAACGTGTACACTGGTTGCTTGGATGTTCGGCACAACTGTTGAACACTGAATTTTGACAGTTATAATAAAGCAGTACTCTCTGGTAATCATTGAAGGTTAAACAGTCACAAAATATTTCTGTGTTCCGAAAATTTCCTATTTTTGATGAACTTTTATTAGTAAATAATCGTCTCTTCATGTTTATATCCTGCAAAATTTCTTCAAGTTGAAAAAAGAAATAGTTTTTAATAAATTATACTTAAACGCTCTTGCCGATCACTCATACATGGAAGTGCCGATCACTGAAGCAGCCAGGTTTTTGAATTGCCAATAACCCATGCATTCTCGTATTTTTAACTTCAAACTTCTTTTAATATTCATTCTAATGGGATATATCGCAAGTAATAAGTAAAGTACATTTCTAAAGGTCTGCTCTATTCGATAAAACCCATTTCTTGAGCTCTAAATAAAATTACTATAGTTTTTCAATCATTTGAAATCCGGAATTTGCCTTAAGCTTCCGATTACTGGCACACTTACCTTATATCCGAGTACTTGATTAATGAAGAATTCAAATGCTCAATCCTTAAAGACTAGAAGAGATCTCTCATCTTTTTAGGCGCTTGCACATACCTTAGGAACTCGCCTTGGATAACGGTTAAAAAACAGATTATTACCAAGTTGATGACTTATTTAAATTCTAAATGTATGATACACTTTGATGTTATGAAGTTTGTAGATTGAGCTAATCTTTTTTTTTTTGGATACGAAGATATAATCATACGTTTTCAATTGGGAACAAAATATGACTTGAAGGAGGCCTGAGCGTTTTTAAAGAAAATCACAGAGAAGTCTGAAACTTGAAAATTATCTAAATAAAGTTTGCTCAATTCATTTTAGAAAAATAAATACTATGGTTGACAACGTTATTTCCAAAAAAAATTGCTTAACGTTTAATACGTGGTATTATGGGGCTCCGGAGAAAAATCGACTAAACTCCGGGACAAAATCACGAATCCCTATAAATAAGATATGTACCAATACTCTCGATTACGATACATCTTTTAGTTTCATAAAACAAGGTTTTGACGACTCTTGCTTTTTTTGCGCCTTTTCTGCGATTTCTCACTCTTTTACTTAGATGAGACCGTTACAAGTATAATTATTTAACAAAAATTAGTGCAAAATAATCATTCATATGGCACCAAACGCCGAAGCCTCCTGAAGCGCTCTCGTTGAATCTATCTGGCTACGACAGTATGCATATCTTGTCAGCTTAGCGTTCCCCCCATTGCGGAGCTGTAACAAAATTGGGAAACCGTCAATAGCGAAATCTGTGGATCACACTTGGCACAAACAAATTGTGAGACGGAATATAAAATGATTTTAATACGAATTTAGGATACTTTGGCAAGGCTACTGCAGAGCCTTTGTATGGAAAACCGGGAAAAGGTATGTAATTCTAGTAATCTCGGTAGAATCTGGAAAAGGAATGACATTTTCAGTGTGGAAACTGGACCAGGAAACCAGAAAGTCACAGTAAATTCATCTTCTGGTTGGAAATTATTTTAGATCTTAGTTTTGGTAACAAAATTTTGATGTGTCAATTCCAATTTTCAAATCTTACAATTTGTAATTGTTTCATTTGGAGCGTTCTTTATGTAAAACTGACCGTTTTGAGTGTTTACTCCAGATCTTTTTTAAATACTGTGAATTGTACATAGCTGAATTTCAAAGGTTTAAATTTGAAAATTTAATTTCCTGAAGAAAATTTGTCATATTCCGCGAAAAATCTGGATTTTTTCTTAATCCCACATAACCATCTTCTTTCATTCAAAGATCCTGGAAAAACGTGGAATTTATTTCTTAAACTCTTTCGACAACAAGCACGGATTACAGACAGTCCCCTATATTCCCTTTTCCCCATATTTTTTCAAAAATTCCCTACAATCTCAATTTCAAGAAGTTCAGCTACATTTTCCCTTACGTTTGAATTTATTTTGGAACCATTTACATTGAGAGACATTCATCAAATTCACAACTCGCAGTTTGTGGATTATTTTAAAACTTTTTATTTATGTGAATTTCAATAATATTTAAGAATACCTTGAATTAAAATGTTAATCATGAAATCAATTCTCAACAAGTTCATAAACTCGATTCCCAATATATATTGAAATAAAAGTATTATCACTAAACATATTTGTATAAGTGATTATTCCTCATCCTAGGTAGATAGCGTGGATCGACATACTTAATGCTTTTTTTGATAATGATACATGTTGAGGAGCTGGAAATTTGAGAACAAAATAAATTTAATTACTGGAGTCATTCAAAAGATCGTTTCTGAAAATTTGGGATTTAGACACTCAAAGTTGAAATGAGTAATTGTATTCAGGGATAAGTAATTATTAGAATTAAGGAAGTTCTCGAATTAATGAAAGAGATAAAAGTTTATAACTTTTTATATTAAATTAAAAATAAGTTAGAAATAGGGGTGTGTGAAAAGCTCGAATCCCAGAACTTGATCTTTTGAGTACCTCTTTAAGAGTTCCAGAGTGCTTGATATGTTTTAGCAATAGTAGATTATTTGTATAAAAGACAGAAAAGGGGGAGGGGAGGGGGATGTAAGGTTCGGTTGAAAATGAAAGTAATTGATATCGTTTCATTCCGTAGACACTCCTCTCCAATGTCTAAAAAACATTGAACATTTCATGACATATATAGAGCGTCATGAAAAATGCCGGTCGTAAGAAACCGAACTTAAAAAGGGTGTAGGAAAGTAGGGCTGGATATTGCTTGAGGGGGACGATCATCTTTTCCCCCACGACTACCTGGGGTCTCTCTCCCTTCCAGAGGACGCAACCCCCCAGCTGACCCAAGAATGCTCTCCGTACGGCCCCTCCTACGATTTTCGGTCTCTTGCGAGACCCAGAAATATTTCCCATAATCCCTTAATCTTCCAAATTAGCTGAAGCTTTTGAAGTGCAATGCAAGAACAATTGCAACCACTTGTAATGTCAATTGTGCCTGTTGTCAATAGGTGAGATGGGAGTGTATACGAGGGGAACGACGCTCTCAACATCCGTTGACATAGAAAAGCTTATGAGGAATTCAGGGCTATATATATATTGGAA
>WSXT02066448.1:0-12461 GCA_011762715.2 Neuroterus valhalla | reverse complement strand
TCACTTGTGAGGACTCGTCAGTGTGGCTGACCACAAGCGAATCTTACCACAGACGCCTAGGGTTCACCGATGTTCTGATACCCTTTGCTTCTTAAAAGCGTCGATTGTGGTTTAGCACAGTTCTAGCTGATGTGCATAGATATTCAAGGCACTTTTACGTCCGTATATTGTCTGGACTACATATATCTCATACTGCCTGGAAAACGCACAAAAAAAATATTGAATAACCCCAAAAGTGGACTTGTTCCAAGGTTTGATGTAAATTAGCCCTGAGAAAGGAGAACAGACCGATGCACTATATATAAAGACAAGATCCACCGAAAACTCCACTACTTTTTTTTTACTGTAAACTTCAATTTTATCAATACTAGACCTATACCGAATCTATTGGTACTCTACTTTTTTCATTATTGCTAACAAAAGAAGATATATTCCACGTAAAAAAAAAATTATTACATATGCGCCTATAGCACTTGCGAACTTCAGATGCGTTTTTCTCAAAAAGCAGTTTTTCGAAAATCCTGACACAATAATGTACGAAAACTTTTTTTCTTCTATGGCTTTTTTCTCTTTGGTGCAAAATGCCAGGAATTATTCCGTTTATGCTTAGTAAATGATTGTGAGTTGTGCTCAGAAGATACATGGAAGACAAATGTAAGGCAAGTCATTCTAGCAGTGAGTAACATTGGCCGTAACTTACAATTGCGGAAAGTCAAATTCACGTCAAGTCACATAGTGGCATATTTCATTTAAAAAAAATTAAAAGGCCAAAAAAGAAATTGGCAGAATTGTGGCAAGTCACATTTCTGGCGAGTCAGATTTGCGACAAGTCAGATCATATTGGAAAAATGGCTTAAGACGATCTCAAGGTACCGTGTACTATCTGAACGCTTATCCAACCCTCTCCATTGTTTCATGCCAGCGTCGAGCTCGTCGAGACTTGGAAACGGACTGTGCTCAACCTACGGCTCCCCTATCCAGGCGATGGTAAATACTCATCTACGATACCTTTTTCAGCCACAGGTAATAACAAAATATGAGATTCTTCAATTCCGGATTTAACTATTTTTAAATATTACATTCGAAATCTACGGGTTTTAGCGATCCCAAGAATATGTTAAGTGGCTCTGAAAGTTGAATATGAGAAGTTTAGCGCATGTGTAGTTAATCGTGAAAATCGAATTCATACCAAGAGAATAGAATCCAATTTAAAAAAAACGCATTTTCGACAATTATTTTATTTTTAACCCGAAAGTACTGATTCTCAAAAAGAGGCAACTTTTAACCAACTTGTTGATCCAGAAAAAAAACATATTCTTAACAAAAAGACAAAATTCATACAAAACAGTTGAATCCCTAACCCAAAAAGATGGATTCCCAACAGAAAAGCTAATTTATAACCAAACTTCCATACAATTTAATTTAAAATTAATTTAAAAGACAAAAAGACAAACTTTCAAACAATAATTGAATTTCTGAACAATAAATGAATTTTCAACCTGAAATTATTAATTTTGCACCAAATTGTTGAATTTTCAACAAAACATATCTATTTTGACTGAAGAGACGGATTTTCCACCGAGCAGTCAAACTCCTTAAATATGGACATTCAACGAACTTATTTATTTTTAACCATTTTGTTGGATTCCCACTGAAATACTCGAATTCCGAACTCGAAAGACGAATTTTCCATAAAATGAGAAAGTTTCCAAAAGAAAAAGAACGCTTCGTCAATTAGAAATCTGACTCATTCATTTTTATCAACTTTGTGGAAGTAAATATAGTTCTTCATGGGTAAAAATATGTCGACAGATGCTTATGCTAGACAGTTTAACATTATTTTCCAGATTTGAAAAACATATCACTGATTATTAGAAATACATCTATATTTTAATGTTCAAAACAAATTTCTACTGAATTTTCAACGATACGAATTTCAATCAAAAAAGATCAATTCATCAACCAAAAAAAAATCCGCTTTTGGTTGAAAAAATGTATTGATCAACAGGAAAAATTAATTTCCAACAAAATAGTTGAATTTTTCACAAAACTAGATTCATTATCCACTAAACAGTTGCAATTCCGAATGAAAACTATAAAATTTCTCCCAAAAGAGATGAAAGTCAATACAAATGTTTAGCAAAAGACATGAATTTTCAAACAAGACAAATCTTTGATCGAGAAGAACACGAATTTTGAGCAAATTTTCGAATTTCGTATATACAAAAATGAAAAATTTTCTACAAAACCGTTGAATTTATTATAAAAGAAATTCTTCTCGATAAAATAGATGAATTTTTAACAAAATAGTCAAATTCACAACAAAAGAGTTGAAATTTTCAGCTAGAAAAGAGTATTCAGTCAAGGGGAAAGAGAAAGCTATACTAAATTCTTGGAAAGTTCAAAGCCAAAAAGACGAGTTATTTATAAAACAATTAAGTTTTCAACGGAATAGGATGTGTTTCTTCGAAAACCTGACGAATGTTCGACTTATAAGACGAAATTTATTATACCAAAAGAAAAAGGACTCTTTACACAAAAAAGTTAAATTTTCAACATACAAGTATTAATTCTAAACAAAAAAGTAAATATTTATTCGAATTTTTAAATTCTTGGCCGAAAAAGATGAATCCTCTCAACGCAAAAATACCTTATTTTGTTAAAAAAGGTTCTCTTTGACCAAAAAGTGGAATTTTTAACGAAAAAAGGTTTTTGGTTCCAGAATGATTGAACCAATTTTACCCACATTGTTGAATTTTCAATAAAAATGATTAATCCCCTATATAGTTGTGTTTTCAAATAGAAAATAATGCTCTAAACAAAAAAGTTGGTTTTCAAAAAGATCGTTGAATTTTTAATCCGTAAATATGAATTTTGAACTGAATAATCGGCATATCAACCAAAAAGAATGACTTTCGAGCACAATTATTCCATCTTGAACTAGAAGGAATTGCATTTCTACCAGAAGGGAAGAATTTTCGAACAAAATAGTCATATTTTCAACGAAACAGTGAATTCTTTTGGATATTTCAACAAACAAACTTATTTTGAAACAATTTGTTAATATGTTCACTAAATATTCTAGCAAAAATTGATTTTTGAACAGAGTTCATTATCAACTACACGTGAGCTGAACTTCTAATATTCAACTTTCAGAGTCACTTAACATATCGTTGGATCCGCTAAAACTCGTAGATTTCGAATATAATATTTGAAAATAATTAAATCCAGAATTAAAGAATCTCCTATTTTGTAATTACCTGCGACTGAAAAAGGTATCATAGATAAGTATTTGCCATCGCCCGGATGGGGGAGCCGTAGGTTGAGCACAGTCCCTTTCCGAGTCTCGACGAACTCGACGCTGGCATGAAACAATGGAAAGGGTCGGATGAGCCTCCATGTAGTACACGGTACCCTGAGATCGTCTTAAGCCGGAAAAATTATAAATACACAAAATATTAACAAAAAAAGTAGTGTCATATAATTTTATTCTGTGACTAATCACAGTGATGTCTTCTCACCCTTCACGAGAGGTTGAAAAGATTAGAGGAGTGACCTACATTTTTCGTGACTAATCACAGGCGTGTCTCCTCGCAGTTTTGTCAATTTTTTGTGAACATCAAATTTTCTAAGTGCCAAATACCAAAATGTAACTTGCTGGGTGTTGACATAGAACCACCCCTTTAATTTGTCAAATCCAAATAAGGGGAAAAGACATAGCGTATCTTAATTTTCATGCAACGAAATATTCATGAAACACAAAACCTGACTTTATTTCAGAACTTTCTATGTGGAGATAATACTGCAACGATTTCTTCGTCTTTAGGCACCATTCTTATTATCTGGAAAAGAACAAAACTAAATTGCGTTAAAGATTCAATTTGAGACGGGCGTTTATGTCACTCGCCTACTTTAAATGAGTTTTTTTCGAAAAGCGGTTTTCAGGAATTCGAACTTTAAAAGTGTCCATAACCCTTTGCGAAGCCTTGTATCGACAATCTAGGCCCTTTTGATGTGGACGTAAATCATACACGTTTGTAGAATGGCTTATAAAATATTCCGGAGAGGCGAAGGAATAAAAATGAAAGATGATAAAATGAGCATATAATTCCTTTCTCGCCATAGGGACTCAATTTTGCACTGAAATTAAAGTAGAAAATAAAAAAGGGAAACCTTCTGATAGCCACATTGAAATTACTACGAATGAAATATATTTCATCTCTCTTATTGAAATATTCAACCATCCTACTGGAATATCTTTTTAGTCTCTTTCAAATAAAAAAGCACATGATGCATTTTCAATTCCAAACTGAAGCTTAGAACGAGTATTTATTTAATATGCAATTGTGAACATTCAACATTTGTAATCAAGTTACAATTTGTTTCCACTGAAATTCAGACGTTTATTAATTAAAAATGTTATCATCATTATCACTACCAAGTGGAAGTATAGAGTTTTATGTTTTATTTGATTTTTTAATAGCATGATTCTATATGAAAAATATTACCAGGGTGAATTGAAGACAGACAGAACCAATGGGTCTCTAACTAACAAATCTTGGACCAACTTCTGTGGAAGCTAAACCACATTGAAGGGGGCGTATGATACCACTTAGAAAGAGATACAAGATAACGAAGTGAGTAATGGAGTAGGGACCATGAGGCCATAACGTGTGTCATATAAAACCATGAAATTGGTACATTTGCATCGAAATTGTTACAGATGATATACCCTCGGGTAAGAGGTTGCGGGTGAAGATGAAATCTCGATATTGTCTTCTTTTTAAGCATTGAAAGATATTCTTCTGCCCATTCCTCAAAAACCTCTGAATCGGAATGCCCTTTATTCTGAACCATTCGACTGTCTATCCGAGTGAAAGTAATTTAAAGACAGACTTCCTAATAACTTTTATAAACAAATAATAATCTATCCTTAGATTTTTCTTAACTTGTTCACATCTGCTCCGAAAGTTCTTAGACTTCAGCTAAGGGATGAAACATAAATTCACAAAAACTATAAATTTAAGTTAAATATTTTTGAAAAGCATGAAGAAAAATGTGTTCAGTGTCTCTTGCTCAAATTTACGATTCCTTTTTTACCCTTACTTCTTGGCGTGTTTCGAAGTCACAAGCTTCGAGCTATACATTATTGAAAGCACTAAAAATGCCTCCTCCGCCAGTATAAAGAATATAGTTACACATCATAAAAATTTATAGTATATACAACCACACTGAACTTTTTCTCCTTTGTTGACATTGTACATCGTCACGTAAAAAATACATAAATGCCTTACGGAAGCGCAACGCCTGAGAAAATGTATCTACTCATTCATATTATCAGGACAGTCACGGAAGACATCGTTAAAATGACAGAATGATCGATCTATATTTTATGAGAATACAGAGTTAGGAAGTAAAAGAAGTTAGACAGATATTGATCGATACTTAGGCATTTATGGACCTACTGTAAACAAAAGCTTTTCGCACTCCATTGAAGAGATAAACAACAGAATTCGCAATAGTAATCACTTCTCGTCGCACTCGTACGAACATACTACTCCTTGTCACGCGAATAATGCTTTCAATGTAGATTTCGCCTAATTTTTCTGCAACCGGATTAAATACTGACTTTAAAAAGCTAACGCAATAGAAAGAGAGAGAAATAGGAAAGTGAATTTACTTGTATAATTTGCCTGTGTGCAATTAATTACTGAGTTCAAAACAATGATAAATTACGTTTATATCATTTATTAACGTAAACAAATCAAAAAGGGAAAAGTGCTGCTAAATAAGAAGCGTAAAAGCTCTTTCAGCTGAGTAATAATTAGCTTATTTCAGGAGGATTAATTTTGTCCGTACATTTTATCTACAAAACGGAACGAAATCAATAATAGAATAAATCGGAATAAATTTATTGTATCTTCCAAAAGCTTCATTCTCGTTTCAGTTTATTTCTTGCATCCTCACCGTATATTTTGAAAATAATCAAATTTTGTTGTGGAAGGGACATGACTCTCTGAAATGTATTCCGAAGTTACGACAATGCATGTGTGTTACACGATATAGGAACAATGTAAGCAGCTGGTGAAAACAGTCATAGGACTTATTGTAATGAGGCAAAGTTCAATGTAGTTCATGGTAACCGTTGTATACCTTGCTGAGCAGCAACAATTACTAAAGTATCCACATAACAATATGCTTTAATGTTATTATCAGGAATACACTAATCCAACTCGGATGCATGTCTTTGGTAAATATTATTAAACATGTTATAAAATTTTCCACCTAAAATAATACTGAAAAAGAAGGAATCAGTGTTGTCAAACAAGTGACAGAATATGTTACGAACGAATAAGCGAACGGTAGGTATGTAATTCTGGTACTCGAAAAGCATTAAACATTGTCGTAAAGCAACATTTCTCATATATAAACTCTCGCTAGAACTTGAGCGTTGAACTAGAGTAGACTGATGGTCTCCGTAGAGTGCAAAATTTTCACCGTTAAGTATTACTGCTGATTAGATTCCTTGGAAAATGGTTCCCCATCGAATTCAAAGTTTGACCATTAACGGAAAGATGAAACTGCTTGATTCCATTTATAACAAAAGGTAAACCTGTTACCTTGGGAGATAGAGACTACTTACGATTTACCTTACTCAAATAAGCATTTGAGTCTTGATCACTCCATTACAGTTGTAATAAAAGAGTTAGAATTGAGGTTGTAACAATGGCTAACTGCTACCTTCTATTATTGTTATAAGCTATGCTCTGGGGCTTCAGTGTAATATAAGATATTTTGGGATAAAAGGATTGCTTATAATTTTTCCTTCTTGCAGTTCTTTTTTGCAAGTTGTTTCAAGCTTCGATGCTCAAGAGGTACGTAAACTTAGTTTTATGATTTATCTTCCTCCGTTCTATCTGAACCAGATGACTTCTCGTGATCGAACTTTTCTCTACTTGGTTCTGCACTGATGTTTCTTGTAAGCATTCTTTTTCAAACTGAAAATTACGTCATGATTCCACTTGTAGTCATGTATACTTTCAATTACAGATATCCCCGCTGAATAGAAAAGTAGTAAAAACATGAAAACGCTTTTTCCTTCTCCTGATTATTGGCTTCATCGACCATCTACTTGAGCGTTCAACCGAAGCTGTAAATGCTCCCGTGGACGAGGCTAAATCAATACAGACCCATCGGAATTATGTTTTCATTACTCTCTGAATAAATGACTGTTGCTTTCTGTTCCGCCAGCGGACTGGTAATCTATGAAAATCTCTCGTAGAATTACTTTACCTAATTAGGGCGAAAGTGGTAGTCACCTAATCTTTATAGGCCGAAAACGTACCAAAAGCTCTTGAAATCGGGATTTGAGAGATTTGAAGCTCCATAAAAACCACAAAAACGTGTCGGTACACGCAAAAAAGTTGCAAATTCTACGTCAAGTCCTCTGAGATTGCCCTGCTTTCTGAATGCATGAAAAGAGTAATTTTACGGTAATGTGCCTTTTTATACTCGAGGTCTGGTTAATTATTCCAATTTTCGTCGTTTGGAATGCAAAGTATCCTGAATTTTTGCCGCAATTTTTCTAGTGTCATGTTATAGTTTGTCATTTCAAAGAGAGAGAAATATTAACGACTTTTTTTAATAGCCTGATGCGAGAGACGTGTATCAGCTTGATAACGTGTGCTAACGGAGCTAATGCCCTTTTTGCATGAAAACGAGCAGAAAAATGTTGTCCAATATTCAAGTTGACAGAATGCAATTTTTTGTGATTCTCTTGCTAATTTGAATGCACATTCAATTCTTGATGTTCATGTTACATACAAAATTATAGCAATATCTCGTATTACTGAATTTTATGAAAAACTAACCTATGAAGGATAGCTATGAAGGATAACCTGAAAATATCCTATTTTTTCGAGAAATTCTACCATAATAGATAAATCGAAAATTAATTCAAAAGTCCTTATTTTGTTGAGGAGTCTTATTGCCCTTAATAATGATATGTATTCGTTTAGTTGAACATGGAAAAGTTGTTGCGATTTAAGGAGCATTTGCGAATTTTTTCAAGACTTGGAGAAATGGAATCCAGGCGTTGAAAGTTTCTTACCTGTTTCATAAAAGTTTTTAACATCGCTAGTGACACATACATATTTTCTGGGCTAACTTATTGTATCTCCTTCGAAAACAAGCTCTGAACTGCAACAAAAATATTTTTAATATCCTAACAGCATTTCATGACTGCTGACGTACATACTTGAGACTCCTATATTTTTGGAGTTGTTATTTCATTTTTTATAATTTTTGAAAACAATGCATATTTCTGGAATTAACAAATACTGTTTTTGTTTGTTTCAGGTAAGGCTACTAGTCACAGTATATCCTCATCATATCTTTATGAGTATAAGATAAGGGTAAAAAAAATTTATCTCAATCCCAGTTATGTGTAGCTCAATTTCATTCCTTCACATAATTCAATCCATTGGTATTCTACTAGACAATATGTGGTTCTTTATTCTAACACCATTTTCACATCAGAAATGTGTATACCATCAAGCGGAATTTCGAGAACAAAATTGTTTTAAAAGTAATCTACTCTTCAAAAAGTAATTGTGACTCCTTATTTATGAAACAAAGTTTATTAGTAAGACATGGAATGTTTTGAACAGTTTTGCAGCCAAACAGAACAAAAATTCTGTCTTGATAAGCTCGAAAGTCTTGTTACTGAATCCAATTTTTTCAATTTTTTAAAAAACTTTTTTCTATTCGAAATGTATACTTAAGAGTGGTCGGTTATCGAAAATTGGAAGGTCCCTTGAATTTGATTTCTGAGGGTTTTTTCGGAGTACTACTTTCTATAATGAAGGAATGAATCACAAAATCATTATTTTCAAAATATGCGTATGTAATATGTAATTGAAAAGTTGTAGATGAAAATCTAATGCCAAGGGAAAAGACCCTTAAAACTTGTAAAGAAAAAGCTTACTTATTTAATCCAACGAAGATGCACCCAATCTCTCCATATAATTTAATCTCAATATATTTTACCCCTGACCTTACATTTTCTCATCTGCTTGTCAATTTTATCTGAAATATTTGCTAGAAGAGCAGTTGAGCTTTAGTGAAATCCCTAATAGAGCGAACTGTTTTGGGGATGATATTTCCCAGATTATTTCAATCCCAGCAACAAACTGGAGCACTGAGTGATATTATAGTCTGCAAACTCCACTAGAGCGAGAAACACGTGAAAGTATGAGTGAGTTAGAGGGGTGAAATAAAGGAATGATATAAAGTGGGGACAGGGAGCAAAGGGCTTGTATACATTCAGCACTCTTCTTCGTTACTTAAATCTTGTGTACATGAAAACAAACATCCCTGTTTTCGGGGGCAGGGGCTTGGCGCAGTTCTTCGGAAAATTTCCCTAAACTCGAAACCCTCATTGCTCACTTTGGGGAGTTTAGCTGAGAGGAAATTCCCAGGTAAATTAAATTTCGTGCAATGCAGGGGAAGAAAGAGAGGAGCCAAATGAATGGAGAAGATTCAACCCCTTCACTACTCCCCGATTCCGATAGCTTACTCTTCCTCTTTCTACCATTTCATGTTTATCTTCATTTTTCTCTTGAACAATTTTATGCTGAACTCGCAAAGAACAAACATTCACACCTCAGCTGTATTTGTAAAACTTACGTCGAAAACACCTTTGAAAATAAAACTGTACGGAAAAAGATATAAGAGCTTCCTCAGTGGTATACTATTTTTCAAAATTTGTATAATGATTGCGAATTCGGCACCATTTACAATCGCAATCATTATAAAGATTTTGAATTTTTTAGGTATATGCATATAAAGGGCTCCACGGCAAAACCATGAAAGTACACCAGGACAAATTTTTCAGGAGAAGGAAAAAACCTTCTCAAAAATCGAATTCTTAAAAGAAAAAAAAGAGAAAGTACATTCGAGATTTGATAGAGCTCTACCCAATTTTTAATTAATTTTTTTAGACCCAGGTTGACATTAAATGTATGTTTAAATTTTTAAAAACATATTCCGAGACGAATAGAAGGCTGAAAAGTTAAAAAGTAAGTTTGAAAATCGTTTCTCTGAAAGAAATGGATTTTTTAATACTAAAGTGTTATTTTTGTATGAAATATTTACTGTATTTATATTTTGTAACTCTTTGCAGGAAAAAATGTAATCAACAACAAAAAGATAATATTTTCCTATGTTTATCTAAAGTTTTTCGAGATAATACTGCCTTGTCTCAAGTGGTACATTTTCTTCATCTGGCATGATCATTTTCTATTTTAAATTGCACTTGCAAAATGTTAAACAAATCGACCGGCAACACATGAATCAACGCGACTAAGCAGCCTACGTTGGAGACAAATGCGCGTGAGTGTCGCGCAGGTGGGCCCATGGCACTTACACGGTTATGGGAAACCACAAATTTTAAAAACCCACTTCCGATTTGAATTTTGATATATCCTTTTACGACAATGTGCGGTAGAATGTTAGAGAATTATTAAGCCAATAAAACGTGTTTTCAAAAAAATGGCACTTACACGGTTATGCCGTGGAACCCTTCGTATATATACCTATGCTATTATTATATTAATCATCAAAAATTGATCTTGGGTTATATCACCCGGTGTGAAATCACCAGCCATAAACTAGGTCAAGTGCCTGCTGAAGTCAAGATGTTAAAAATTAAAAAATTAAAAAACAAAGATTAAAATTTGTTGCGCAGATCAACAATTGCACAAAAAACTTTTTTGTTTACTCTTAGGCTTTTTTCTGCGATCTTTTTGAAGTTAAATATCTGATCAGCACATGATCTCCCTGAAATAAATCCACATTGAACTTCCCAGATCCTTCCCTTCGTTACTCTCATGACTTTAGTATCGATTATTTTGGTGAATACTTTTTCCAGAGTACTTAGAAGGCTGAACGCTCTATAATTATTACAGTCACCTGGACCACCCGTTCCCTTGCAGATGGGACCAATATTCGCCTTTCTCTAATCACTCGAAACTTCGCTGTTCACAGCACACATATTCATAAATTCACATAGCTAAACAAACAAATATCGGCCACCGAACTTGAACATTCCAAAGATGATACCAGCCACATCAGCAGTCCTTCCATTCTGTTTCACTGTTTATATGCTCCGTGGCTTTACCTTCATACAGCTTCTTGAAAAAATCCTTCATGCAGTCTTCAACATTCTCCGAACCCCATACCATTTTACCATCAACATTCTCAATCCTAACTACCTCAGCGCTAGTATTTCTTTTCCTTGTCTTCTTAACCCATTTTCAGAATAGTTTCGTATTCCCTTTCAAATCGTATATATGTCAATCTCCTTCCCATTCTCCTCTATCTTTCCCCTTCTCTAAGTCTCAACTCCTTTTCTTCTTTCTTCCTCAAGATTCTTGGATTTCCATCCTATTCTTTTCATAGTAAGTGCCAGAGAGGAAAATGTACGTCCACACTAATTCTGCTTCCCTTTGGACAGGCTAGTGATGGCCTCTCTCCTAGCAGCTTCATCTGTCTAGTCTATTTATGTAAGGTATTTGCTCTGCAATACGCTGAAGGAAACGCAATAAGGCAGAAGGATATGGGGGAATATATTATTCTTGGATTTTCTTTGTCTGCAAGTGTCCACCAAATGAAAGGGAATAATATGATCTATTGTGTCAGTATCATATATATTTCCTCTAAAGGAAAGAAATTAATTTTTCTTTGTATCCTACTTTCGTAATACAATATCTCTGCAAACCATCAGGTCAGTGAAAGTGAAAAAATATAGGATATTTTGCATGACCATAGTAGAATCAAGAACTATTACGATTCTCCGAGCTGAACATTCTTGAACCATTTAGATCGGGTAAACGAAGGGATACCTGTCCTGGAAAAATAATGTGTTCTTGACGTAATAATCAATTCAATTTCTGTGCCCAACTTCCCGAATGAAAGTGATGCAATTCACTAAACAAATTCCTCATGCAAATATCTCTGGGAATGTGTAAATAACAAGAAATAGCAAATAATAATCACTTTTTCAGAGAAATCCGTATTCGATTTCTGCCTAATCCATCGTATCAAAACTTGGATGCGTTTGATATTCTTCATCTGCTTCGACTCTGAAATCTATTTGCTGAAAGCTTAATTAAAACATCTGCAAGGAAAGACTGCAAACGTTTGCCACAGCAGTGGAGAACTTCCCAAATCTCATTTCGCGACAAGTGACTCAGTACTGGATTAATCCTCGAATTTAAATTGTACATCCAGTTCCGCAAACGAACGTATAATCGAATCTGGTTTTCTCCTCCGTCTCTTCCCTGTTTTTGCACTTTCTCGCTTAGTATTCGACGATGAGTTGAACCCACCCTCTCTCTCTCTCTCTCTCTCTCTCTCTCTCTCTCTCTCTCTCTCTACCTCTGCATTTGTGTGTTTACTTG